>OMNW01035177.1:18109-31087 GCA_900303245.1 Selene dorsalis | reverse complement strand
AACCAAACCCGGGATAGGCTTCATCTGCAAATTATAAACAAAGGTGAAATGATGACTAAACAAACAAGCATGTTAACTCAAATAAACAACATATAAAAGGGACAAATGAGGTGCTCTCACCCACTTTGTCACAGTCAGCAACCCCCATGAAAGATTAAAATCAATACTAAATTGATCATTCTAGCAATTAATGTCCTTGGAACCAAAGCTTGTGTGTGTACTAAAACAATTAAAAACACATCAGTGATTTGCACTGGGTGACATGTTCCTTTATTACGATGAACATGGGTATTGTAGTATAATTTATTGTCAACAACAGAAATAAGGGACGCTGCAGGCTTCAAAATGCCAAAATTACTGGTTTATAAGAAACAAGCCATTTGAGGATTTTAACACATGCTTTATAAACTTATTAAAGACATTTTAAGCTATTTTCTGACATTGTATTAACAACCAAATAATCAGCTCATTCTAAAAGATAATTGGGAGGTTAATCAACATTAAAGTCATTAATTGTAGCCATGCTGAACTTCTAAATTAAATTATAAATAGCTAAGTTTGTAAGTTTTATTTGTAACTAATTCAAATCTAACATCTCACCCACTGCAACACCTCACCTCCCCAACGGCAGGGTCCTGCTCCCCTAGTCCCACGATGATAATGCAATCGGCCTGGCGGATGCACCGCTGCGTCCAGGGCGTCAGTGTGTAGTCCGTCTGGTAAAGAACAATCCGATGGATGTCCTCCTGTTGGCCCAGCCAGCTGGACAGACGGTACTCATGGACACTGAGGAGTAAAAAGAGTCCATTAATGACTGGCTGCATTGCCTGGTTGGCAGCACATAGTAGATCCATTTTCCTGTTGTGCCAATAAAGCATACTTGAACTAAATTTAATGAGTCAGAAAGAGAGAAAGCCCAAAAAAAATGGACCAAACAGTCGTAGCACAGAATAGATCAGATGTTCAAATATTTGACCCTCTGGCACAGAACATACCTGTCCAGTGCTGCAGCTCCAAGTCGCTGTTTGATAATGTCACTGGTCAGCAAAAGAGTGGGACCTGTATGAGACATATCACATCAGTTACAGTCAAAGTCTGACTGAAGCACTTGATTTAAGACTGGTGACATGAACACCAATTCTCTTACCGTCACATCCTGAAGACTGCTTATTATTGTGAAAACCTAATTCCTTAATTCAATGTCAATAATCTAACTTGACACACAGTGTTACAGTCAGTGGTAAGGAACTGTCCTGAGGACTCCTAACTCTATTTAGGGACTGGATGAAATGGGGAAGAGCCAGAACAGTTATGTCTTAGCATAGAGTACCTTTAATATAGTATGGCCTCACAAATTTTAACACCTGTATTTATTTTTTTACCTATTGCAATAAGTGCGTGCTGCAGCTCCAGGGTGAAAGCAGTGAGAGGAACCTCCTCTGATACAGGAAGGACTGTTACAGTGGAGAGGTTGGAGGCTTGGTTCCCTGCATCCCATTTACTGCCAGGAGTGTGGAGGGCCAAACTTCGAGCTGGGGAAAGATAACAAATTAGTAAACCTCTCCTTCAACAGCAAGCTGTTGCAACACCAAAAGCCAACCAACTCTATATTACTCTAAGTGTTAGCACACAGAGATAAGCCAAAACCAAACATTAAAGACAACACCACACACAAGAACGCACAAACCTGTCAGAGGACCATTGACCTGCTGGAGGATCTTCTGCCCTAGTAAGTGGATCAACCTGGTGACGACCTGAGACGCACAAACATTTTAGAAGAAGCTCTATATTAATCATCCTGCAGAAAGCTCCATCTTACTATGTCTACAATGGTTCTTATTTTGAAATATAGTTTATGTGCACACAATATGTACATGTGTAAATTAATCTTTAATTTGAAATCCAAATGTTAAGAAAAGAAAAAATGAAATCCTTCTGGAAACCCTTTGAAATACATTATTGTCCAGCTGAAGATTAATTATTCAAGCTGCTCATCGATCAGGCTTCCTGTTCAAGATAACCAAAGCGTGTTTTTACATTTGCTGAATTTGATTCAACATTGAGGTTTGACCAACCTGTGGGAACTTCCTCTTGATGGAGCTGAGAGCTCCTTCTGGTAGCTTGGCCAGCTCAGAGTCTCGTACAGCGTGCACTGTGGTGGCTCTGTTCTGATGGGTCAGGGCCTCAACCTGCAAAAACACACACACATTTGGTCTGAAAACAAGAAAATAAGCTGATCCCAAGTATAGTGAAAAAATACATCATAACTTAACATTACAACATATATAATGTAAACAAAGGTACATGTAATTTGCAGAATGCCTAACCCTAAACCTCTATCATAGAAAATCTAAGACCTTACAACAGTATTAATTATGTTTTGATAGTCCATGACTCTGTGTACTGTTACTTCTACAAATCTGAGTTAATAAAGTTTTAAAAAAAGAAGCTATAAATAAGATGTCTCCATGTCATCATCCACCCCTGACGTCAACACACAAGTGCTAAATTTGTCTCTCAATATTAGACCTCCCTTTAACGATCTTACTCTCACCATCACAGATGTGGCAATGACAGCTTCCCTAGGTAACAGTAACAGTAACCATAGCAGCGTTTAACCCAGGTTTCATTAGAAGCATCACAGCAGAAACCACCCACACTACTCCACTGCAGTGACTTTGCCTTAAATAGTTTATAATTTCCACAAATGAGTATATAATTGATGGATTAAATACCAGCATTGACATATGCATATTGACAGATCTTATATACCTGGTAAATGTATTGACCTGCTGGATAGTTTATCAGGTACTGTGTACAGAGTTTCTTCTTGCAAAGATTTAATCAAAACAAGCAAGATGAAAAATTACTAGATAGCTGTTGTGTGCTCATCCACATCCCCTCTATCAGACTGACTAGTGCCGTTTGGGCAGACACCTGTCTTAATGTGTTTGGTGTTGTCTCAAAAATAGTCTGTGGGTGTTTTTTAATGATGTATTCTGAATAAATGAATAGCCGTATATGTAAACTAGTGTTTAAGCTTCAGTTTACGGGATTCATTTTCTGAGTGTGAGCACGTTGTTCACTCTTTTTTCCATAGGGAGTCCAGTATGTGAGGATGATACACATTAAATGTTGTCTTCATTATTTCAGTGTGAATGCTATTTCATTGTGCTTGCAGCTGGTGGTTAGTTACATATTCCTACCATGCCCTTCAGAAGATTCCTTTTATTTATTAACAGAGGTGGTGGTGTTATGGTCATGCTTTGGTTGTACACACTGGCAGCCTGTGTTTTGTCAACAGTATGTCCTGACAGTGAATATGCTATTAATTAATGTGATGATTGAACTACTGTTAAATGATTTTCCGTTATGCAATTTAAAATATGCACATTTTTGATAGATCCTAGTAAATAGAAGACAGAAAACACAGCAAACACTGTTTACGCTCATCTACGGTCATTCATATTCATGAAGACAGTAGGACTAAAAACATAATCAACATAGTGCACACACTCTAGATATTCATGGTTTTTCACCCACTGTCCAACACCCGTCTTACCACTCCAATCAGGTCACCGCGTCCATACTCTCCTATCAGCTCCTTCTTGCCATCCTCCTTCATGATTACAGAGCGCAGTCGACCACTCAGCACTATGAAAGTACTGTCTGATTTCTCTCCCTGCCTGAAATATATACAGATAAATTCACTACACATCTGTAAACAACTTTGTGATCCAGAACCAAATTTAAGATTTGTTGACGTGTTTGGAAAGGATAAAAAAAAATACTGCCTGGTCCCACATGAATGCAGAAGTCCTTGCTGCGCTTGTTTTCTGAAAACCCCCTTTTTCAAAATGTACAAAGCCGTCAGTAAAATACCTGTAGACAGCCCTGCCAGCTTCCACGGCCATCCAGTCGAGAGCAAAGTCAATCTGTCTGACAAAAGAAGACATCCTCCTCACCACTGTGTGAGCAACATTCAGCACTACTTTTGGCTCCACACGCATTATCCTGAGGAAGAGACAAATGTCAGCAGAACAAAACCAACAGACCGCTGACCAAGTTGTTGTTTGGTGCAAAATAAGAAGACAGTTTTTTTGCATGGATGATGGTGCACACATATGTCTACATGACTGACTCATAGAAGTGGGTTTTGGAGATGGAGAGGAAGCTGCAGTCTCGCTGGGCTCGGACAGTGAATATCAGGGGCTCTCCGGTCAGGACAGCAAGCTGACCGACAAGTTCTCCCGGGTGAGTCACGAACAGTCGCGTCTCTTCTTCTCGGTCGATCATCCGCTGGTAAACGTGGAGGAGTCCAGAAATCACAAACTGGATGCTCACCTCCTGAAGCGTGAAGAGGAGATGAAGAAAAAGACAGCGAAGGTCTAAAGGTGAATTTCAAGAGTCAATCATCAAATCAAACATTTCTTTCACAGTAATTATCACAGCATTCATTTAGCCTCCCTTCTTCCTTATCTAGATAGCAGGACTGCGAACACTAATATCTTGACATGAGAATTTTATCATACCAAAATTAGATGTGAAAGTGCTTGACCAAATAAAAAATAAATGCATTTAGATAAATAAAAGTATTGAATTTCTGCAGAAACCTTTAAGCAGACAATTTGGGACAATTATCTACTTTTTCATGCTGCTAAATTAAGCCAAACAAACGTGCTAAAAATCTGTAAAAAAAAAAAAAGACACAAGGTTCTGTCAGTGTTTCTAGTCAGGCATGAATGCCCCAGCCATACCTCTACACCGGCACTAAAGCGTATTAATATATCAAATGAAAATGAAAAACCATTAGATTGAAGCTTTGATATCATGAAAGTGAAATACTTTTCAAGTTGTTGTTCTAACCTGGTCTCCCTGACGAGCCACCACAGAACCAGCTTTGACGTGATGGAGTGTCACTCTGCCCTCAAGCAGAGTTGGATCCTGCCAAAAGAAATAGAAAATATTGAGAATATCTGCTTCTTATAACATCAAATAGACATTGAGCTGTCCTGATGTAGACCTGTGGTGGGAATTTCCCATAAAATGTGTCACATTACACAACATGCCATACAAACAAAAGTACTGTTTGCTTTGTTTTGATGTGATGTAGTCTCTGGCATATTTATACCAGTTGATGTTAATGTTGTGTGATCAACCTCCCACCTGCAGCTGGATGATTCCCAGCAGATCCTTCTTAGCAGCCTGGAAGATTGTGTTGCTTTTGCTGAGGTGCACGGCATCAGACTGCCCTCCACTGTCTGTGTAGTGAAACACTTCAGAGGGTGTGTGCAGCATTGTCACACTCTTTTTCAAACTGGACTAGAGACACAGACATAAGAGAGTGACTGACAAAGAAGGAAAAGACAAGCAGCAGTGGATGCTGGGATATGGTGTCACATCTACAAAGCCAAGCTCTGACTTAAAGTAACAGCATGACACAGCAGCGAAAACTTACTTTTGGAATGACAGGACTGGGCGGAGCCTCGTCTATAGTGACCCGAGCTCGTTCACAAGCCATGTTCAGGTCATTACCTATAGGGAGGAGGATTATTAGTTTAAATACGTCTGTGTGTGCACTTGCGTCCAGATCAGAGGCAGTAATAAGTCTGTGCAGGAAATTAAACGGGTATATGGCGTTAGTTGATTGCCTCTAATCAAGATACTGACCCCCACCTGCACAGTCAGTGGGCATCGAGATTGAACGCACCCTCCTGTAGCTGTTAGAGGGACTGTCCTTTACACCATCTGTTTGACGTAAAGTGAAGTACCAGTCAGTCTCAGGACAACGCAGCAACACATTTCTAACAGTGTGCATGGTATATGTTCAAATGACTGTGAGACTACTCTGACCTGTCTCCACAGGGCTGTCCGAGGCCCCAGCAGATGATTCATCTTGAAAATGCAGACGACGGGTTGTCTTTGCAGAATTAGCCTCTCCCACAACATTGTTTATATTGGTCAGAGGCACTGCCTGGCTGTCCTGTAAAATAATTATTACACATAATAATCATAACCAAATAAAGTTTTTTTGAGGGATGTCGGTTGTGATCATAATAACTGATTTGTGAGAAGATGGTATCACTTCCATTTGAGCATAGCATTTGGGTGTCTGGAAATGTATTTCTTCAACTATCAATAACATGAAGCATTTCATTTTAAAGTAGCATGGCAAAGCGCTCTTTCACATAGTTCCTCCCAAAAAGGACAACATTGAAAAATATTTGTGGTGATCATAGAGTCGGAGCCAAGCCAGGCTGTAAGGCTGCTGGTCTTTCCATTTCTGTGAAGGGGCTGTAATCATTTTTATTCATTTTCACCTCAGCTTTATGAAGGACTGGAAGTTATGATACTGTGCTTAATGTTGTGTGAAATTAGCTGGCATGTGCCGCCCAGTGTGTGTGTGCCTTTCTGTGCTTGTTTATGTAGAAATTTATAACCACCGCTGCTTGAGTATTCAATGTGATCCTGGCTGTGTGACTGTGTGTGTGTGTGTGTGTGTGTATACAGAAGTAAATGTGCTCTAATTAATTTCCCTCCTACCGGATTGAAGAGCTCAGTTGTTAGCCCCAGATAGTTATGTAATGCCAAGAAGGTGACTCTTTGCAGGCGCACCATGATTATCTGCAACAAACACCAAATCAAATACTGAGGTAAACAGAGCAGAACATTTTCTACATCAAATTGTAGTTACATCCGAATAAGATCAAAATGATTGTATTTATTTTGTGACATGTTCCAAGGGGAGGGACATTTTCTCAAGGAAAAACAAACACATACACTAATTATTTGTTGTTGTGGCAATCTGTTACCTGAATGACGCGCACAAGCGTCTCTGGGTATTTCTTAAATACAGACTCAAAGGCCGATGCAGGTAAACGTAATATGGTGGAGCGAGTTGCAGCCCGTGCCAATACAGTCTTATATGGAGCTGGATAACCCTGGCAAAGGCAAAGGCAAAAAAAAACTGTCACAAAATGAGCTAAGACAGAATGAGCTAAATCCTCATCTTCAACCTCAGTGTTAATGACCACTTCATGAGAAATGTCCATGGAGGGATTAATAGGCATTTACCCATCAATATTACACCTCAACTTAGTGCTTTAATGCAGCATGATTAAATGTCCACAGAAGTATGCTACTGTGAGAAAATGCTGACAAGTCACAAGGCATCAAAACATTTATGAGTGAGGTTTGTCTTTGAAAATTCAAAACTATAAAGAAATCAAAGTAGTGTTTGAATTAAGGGGTTATAATGTAAAATGCCATCTTATTCATGCAACAGGAATTGTGAGTGTCAAAAACATAAAAATTTAAGTGATGTACTAATAAAATCCTTGACCATCAGAGGAACTCTAAATGATGCAACTTTAAATAAAGAAGTTTCATTTGATTAGATGAGTAAAAGACTGCGTGATGGGAAATCGAAACAAAACAAAACATGCCCAGAACAAGGATGAGGGTAATAGATAAACAAATTGAGTTGAACAGGAAGTACAATAAGAATTGCTTCTAAATGAGATGCGTGAAAGGAAAAATGATGAGTGGAGAAGAGCCTGGCTGGAAACACAGACAGATCAGAGAGCAAAAGAGGACAGAGGCAGCTGAAGGTAGTCTGACGTGAAGATGGGGAAATAAAAAGCTCACAGTGATGATGTCCAGAATACTGAGCAGGCTGTGGACGCTGTCTCCTGGGTGCACATCCTTTACCAGTGGTTCTGTGCCATCCTAAAAAAAAGAAAGAAAAAAAAGGAAAATACACCTTGCACCTTTCATATCAATGTACATAATTCTAGTGGTATGCGAGGAAGACTTCAAAAAGTAGCCATGACAGGGAGAGGACTAAACTAAATAAATTATGGAGTGGGATGCCACCGAGTTGTGCTATGAACAGAAAGAGGCACCAGACCGACAAACACATTTAAATGCAGACAATGGTTCAGAGAGCTGCCACTTTCCTTCTACTGCTTGTTTTCTTAAACAACTGAAATGTTCCATTAGCTGATCCTTCCATATCCTTATTTTCTCAAAAGCACTAGACATGGGTAATGGAAGGTAGGAGGAAATATGCCTTCATTGTAGGAGGCTCCATCACTGGTGTCATGGTCCATTTTTAGTAATATATATCAAAAAACAAGGCACGGGATTCATGTTTGCTACAATAATGATCATTTAAGATTCTGTATAGATGAGTTGCTCGTGAAGCGTTGAAATTAGAAATCAGAAATATATAAAGATCCTAATTAATTAAGATTGAAAAGAAGGTCAACTTAAAATGTTATCCACATACACTCTCCTGGATACAGAGCTCAAGTCGTCCATCCTGGACCACGTAGATGCTATCGTCATCGTCTCCTGGCCTGAATAGACCTTCGCCTTCCTGTAGCTCTATAAACACCATGTGGCGACACAGCTCCAGGAACAATGGTTTCTCAAAATGACCCAGGACCCTACAGCAATAACAGAACAAGGACATTATGACAAAACCATGGAAGAGGCTACATCTGTGCAAAAGTTGTTTATTTGTCTACCTGACATTCTTCAGCATGTAGAGGACCTCAGAGGGCAGGTTTGAGCTCTGCACATCAAACTCTGTTAGATCAGCCTCCAGCAGTGAGGGAGGGGGTTCCTTGGGCTGCAGGGTGGGAGGGTCTTTACGGATCCTTAGGATTCTGTTGATAAATTATTAAACAAATTCCAATAATCAATACATTAAACAAGGTTCAAAACAAATGCTTTAAAGTTTCACTTAGACATGTTTAATTTAAAAAAATGATAAATAGTACATACTTGCGAGCTATACTTAGAACTTTGGTTCTTTTGCGTATGCGCTGGGGTTGCTTTGATACTGAGGTGGACGGAGGGGGAGGAATCGAGGACAGTGTCTGGACCTTAAAAACAAGGCCCAACATTATATTTGTCAAAGAGCTTTTTTCTTATACTGGAAACAAAGACATTGTACTGTTTGTGTTTTTTACAACCAAACACTAATTAATAAAAACAGCAGGGAAGGAAAAAAAGTCAATATGGGAATATCCGTTAATTTCTAAGATTAATGCAGGCAGGTAATTTTCTGTCTGACAGCATTGGGGTCCAGAACAATAGTAAATTAATAGTGCCAGTGGTTTCACTGGAGTATATTTTATGCAAGGATGCAAGAAGATAACAACACTCCATCTATTAGGGAAAAGATTACATTTAATTTCATGCAGATAAACTGTAGATTTTGATTATTTATAAAGCACAGCCAGTTGACATGTTTATTCAAGCATTCTGTAGTTACCTTAACTGCATATAAACATTAATCTACCCGACTGTTTATGTTTGTGTGTGAGTGTGAAACAGAAATGGAAATAGAGAAAACCTTTCGCATGATCTTTCTTCCATAGAAGAGCACTTTATCTCTTTTTCTGAAGCGATAGTGAGGAACACCAGGCTGTTGTTCACCTTTTTACACAAGTCAAAAACAAAATGCAGAAGCCATGTTAAAACCAGATTCTGAATAAAACTGAAGAAACCATACATTTCCTTGAGGAGTGTTATCATTTAAAGGACAGGATATGGATTAAATAAAAACTTATGGCATTATAATAAATGTGAGGTGGAGGAAGATAATGGATAACTCACGGGAAAGCTTGAATCTCCTGTAAAGGAACAGTACTACAATCCCAATTAATGACACTGCGACTGCAGCTCCAATCAGTACACCAGTCAGCTAGAAGACAGACAAGAACAATGCAACAGTAAAGGACATTTTAACACCTCATTTAGTAACATGATCCTTCAATGTCCAAAGTTGTACCCTCATTAAATACTACATAATTATTCTAAACTGCTTTTGGAAATGCTGTCTGATCAAAATGGTAAAATTACTGAATAAATTCATAATATACTGAATCAAGGGGAAAAAAAAGGAAACAGAGATTCTCACTATTGGGAAAACCACAAACCACAAATTGTGAACGGTTTAACAAAGAACAAAGAGATGAACAAATAAATAGAACAGAACAAATACCTATGAGATCTTTGCTTAAATACTCTGAAGTCTATTTGTAAAGTTTCATTGGCAGTAACCCTCCAGTTATATGGATTGATAGTATATGGTTTGGTATGAAATTTATAATACATTTGGAAAATAGAGCAGGTCATTGGCTTGGTGATATCTTTATGTTTAAGGCTGAAAGAACTAGAATTAATTTTCTTCAGTCATAAGTTCTCAGTCATTACTAGAGAAAAACCTACTGAACTGAGTGCTATGTAATTATATAATCAGGAGAGGAAGTGCCTATGTGTTGGATTATATCACAACTTTCAATGCAAGAGAAAACTGCCCAAATCCCTACAATACAAGTGTCCACAGCCATTGCTAAAGAGTGACTGTGGAAAGCAGCTCAACCTGCCTGCAGCCTCCCAATCTCCCAGTTCAGTTTACTGAAAACAAATACTGTCAATAAGTGTTGCGTCATACCATGGTGGTCTGCATCCTCTCCTCCACAAACTGCTGCACCCGCGCTCTGATGTCATTTTTGCTGTTCTGCAGCACCTTTAAACAACACGTGAAGTTAGCACAGTATGAGTATGAGTCCAGCTGCCCGTGAGCACCTGTTGTTTCTCTCTTTTTTTAAAGACACTGTGGCACTTACTGAACTGGCCCATTTACATAAGTCTCTATCATCCTCTCCGTGGCACTCCATCCTGGAAGACAACAACGTCCAGAGACATTGGTAAACAAGAAACAAGACAAACTGAGAAAACATGGATTCATAACTCAGCGCAGTGCTCCAGACTGCTCCTAAATGGGGGCATTTTGCCCCTAAAATTTGAGACAGTGCAAGTAAATAGTTCATCTACTTGCACATGTGCAACCAGTAAATTTGCCTTTTTACAGTGTGCGCCCCTAAATTTTCTGCTTCCGCTCCTGAAATTTTAAGATAGGGGCCACTGTGCTCCTAGTGAAAAATGTTAGTCTGGAGCCCTGCAGCGGAATCCCACCAGCCACTCGCATCTAATGGCTTCGTGTCCGTATCTTTAAATATATCTTCATGACATAACAAAACAGCGGCACGCTAGCATTATAACTCGAGAACGGATGAACTGAGGGTTGAGGTTGATTTGAAGTGGTTTGATTAACGTTTTCTCAACGTTAGCCATTCCTACCGTTAGCTAAAATAACAATAGCTAGCAGCTGGCTGACAGCGGTTAGCCGTCTTGTCAGATAGTGTAAATAACTAGGTCAACTGTGCTGCGCTCACTGTACAGAAAACACCAGGCTTACTTTTCGAGGATTTCTGTCGCGCTGCCTCAAGATAGTAACATTTCCAAACATACGATGGAGCTTAGTTAGCAGGTAGCTAACAAAGTTTTCAGTATGTAGTCACTTGCTTAACCCCGCCTATGATTCCACGTCCACCAATAGCGTTTGGATATCTGCCGTTGCCTTGGTACCGCTCGCAGCAGTCGGCCAATCAGGATCGGATTTGGCACATTCTACTCTTCCTGTTTACAACAATAAATTAAGATAGTCTATTAATCGGAGTCTTTTGCGGCGTAACGGTTTAAAAAAAGTAAATTATGCTTCTAACGGTGTGTAGCACGGCGAGATAATAGCCTACTGAATGCATAATAAAACAAGAAATCTGTAGTGGTGAAAGGTTACTTAGTACATTTACCTAAATATTAATTCCAATGCTTATGCAATGCTTAAAACCCATGAAAGTTAAATTAATGATCTTAAAATAAATGAAACTTCTCCACAGCAGCCTATATAAAGTAGGTACTTACTATTAGCACCACCTTGTCCAGTTACAATGCTGCTTAGGCCAAGCCTACATGTTAATGCCTCAGTGATAATCCAATGATGTACAGCCATACAGGTCTATGAATATAGGTATACATATAGGTCAGTCTATGGATACATCTTATAAACAATATAGAACACCAAGACAAGCAATTTTGCTAGCATAATGAATAATTTCATTTTATATAGTTCAGGTGCATTTTCCCATTAGTATAGATGTTTTCATTTTAAGGTGTAACTTGGATTATTTTGGCTTTCAACTTTTCTTTCAACCACTGCAGTCAATTTATGTTTGAAAGGAATTAAACAGACATTGTTGCCTCTTATAAAATGTTTATTTTACAACATAAATGTTTATCATAATTTTTGACACCTTTATCAGATTTGGGTGAAATTATTTCTGTTTCTGGGCGCTGACAGACCTAAACACATTCCTACAAGATCAACAAAAAGGTTAGAAGACAGACATACAGACACAGGCACAGACATACATATACATTTGCATTCAGCAGAGAGCTGTATACACATTTGCTGCCTTACTGAAACAAATGATCATCCTACTTCCTTATTTCTTTATCTCCATACCCAAAATAGTAGTGTAACCAGATTGAGCTGCCAGTTTTTTTCACTTAGATATTTACTGTTTTATCATTACCTTATATCATTGCTTCATTGTTGTTACACACTTTCATTCATGATTCACTCTGAATTACAAGTTTAAAAGCTGAAAATGTGGGTATTGATTCCGTCCTTGTGTCATCTGTCAACAGCCATTTGTTTTTTGTATTTTTGTCTTTACTTTCAGAATGTGGAAATACACATAAATTTAGTTTAATTTTTACCTGATTCACACAAAAATGTTATTACCTTTCTACAATCAATGCATAGTAAAAGCTTAGACACAACAAATGCATGCACAATTACATGTAACATAAATATCCTGTGGAATCTGTAGTGCTTTCTCACTATCATAGGGGCTGAACAAGAAATCCACATCAGTACAACCAAAGCTTGCCAAAGTACATGCGCTATATACAAATACATATATTAGCAACTTTTCCATTTTTTATAGAAAGACGATTATTGAACATGTCTTCACAAACAATTTTCATCATCACATCATATTGAGACAAATAAAACTCTAGACAAATCTAGACATTTCCTTTTTTTTTTTTTTTTTT
>OMNW01035177.1:0-18089 GCA_900303245.1 Selene dorsalis | reverse complement strand
TTATATTTTTTTTTTTTTTTTTTTTTTTTTTGTATTTTAACTCTGCTGTTCTTTGATATTTATGGGTTCTTCGTCCTGGCTATTTGTTCAGGTATTTAGCCACCGACTGGTAGGCAAGGAGGATCTCTGAGGAATTCGGGCACGTGTAGCGAAACTCATCTTTTTTGTAGGCGTTTTCCAGGTAACGTGTCAGACCTTTCAGCTGTGTCGGGATGGCAAAGTTACGGTACTCTTTACACACCACCTGAGGAAAGAAATATTGTTTGCAAAAGCACATCAGGGGAAGATGGAGGAAAAGAAAGAAAATGTGAAAAATAGCAAAAACATTAAAAACATAGAATTAATTAACCTCTATCAATCCCTCTTTACTGCTTTTTAGTCCTGTTGTCACAGTACTCTCACTCTGCACTCTTCTCACCTTGACAATGTTGAGTTTAGGGAGCAAGTTACAGTCTGCCAAAGAGAGGGTGTCACCATCCAGGTAAAGGCGTGAAGACTCGGTGGTGTTTGGGTTCTTGTCCAGCTCACACGGGAGAGGTGTCTCTAGGTACATGTTCAGCTTCACCAGAGTTGATAGAAATTTATTCTCCAGCACTGAAAAACAATCAGGGGTCTCAGTCTCAGTCAGTGGTTTGATACATCAAATACTGCAAATACATGTTTGAGTTAATGTCCTTACTGTCATTAAGACCGGGATTGGGATTCTTTATATAAGCTGAGAATTTTCGGAAGATGTCTTCTCCAGCACCGTTGGACTCTTTGTAACGGCAGCACAGCTTTGGATACCTGCCAGTGGTAGAGTAAAAATGTCATTGTACTGGCATGTCACTGTGGTAACGTCCAAGGTATTCAGCATGTTTGGAATCATATCAAACAATCAGCTTGTGTTTATAAATGCCTTTGTGTTTGTGTATTTGACTGGAAGCAGGAAGCAGTTGACTCACTCTGGAGGGGCTAAGTTCTCCTCCAGAAACTCCTCGATCTTGTTTGTGTCTGTTTTGACTTCATTGTTGTAAATGAGGAAGGGAGGCTGAGAGCCTGGGGCCAAAGCCTTGAGCACATCAGGTGCCCTGCAACAGAGGCCAAACAAAAACAGCTTCCTTACTGTTGTCTGTCATGGCTGTTGCATTTCCTAATTCCTTGACATTATCACACCATATTCAAAATGCTTATAGTGCAAATTAATAAGGCAAGCTGAGCTCCACCCAAACATTTAAGGGCTCTATTAAAAGCTGTTAATTGAATTATATAAATGAAGATCACACGATTGCACAGTACTATAAATTTATGTGCTAACCAGTCTGACCGCTGTCTGTCTCAAACATCAGATCAAATGCTTATGAAGAGAAGAACTGAAAAGGGGGCTCTCACCTCCTCATGTCCACAGTGGTGAGGGTAAAGTTGACTCCCTTTAACCAGAGAATCATGAAGAGCCTCTGACAGAAAGGGCAGTTCCCCACACTCTCAGCATCCACACTGGCCTGACACATGAACAGTAAACACACACAGCACATAAGAAACACACACATTTTTCAGTGGTAGCAAAATGAAGCAAATGAAAGGCCGCAGTGTGTCAGCTGTAATGTATCTGTGATGTAACTGCACAGGCATTCTTGTCGATCCTGCTCTGCCTTGACAGTCCCAAAACAAATGCTTAGGAATTTTAAATGAAGTGCACCACAACATTTAGATGGCTTTAATCATAGTTAAATCATAGCATATATATTCCACTATAGTTTCATATCACTGAGTCAGGCCACAGGCTTTTGTGTGCAGCTGAGGTGTTTTAAAAGGGCAGGACACAGGTTTCCAAACTGGACAGGCTTCTTTTAACTGTAGTTTCTCATATTCACTGAAACAAGAGTCTAGCACAAAAGCTGAACCATAACTATGAAATATAACGACAACATGATGATGTCTGCGTTGAGTCATGTAAGCCTTTAACAAATGCACTTTGACAGGCGAGACCATCATGTATTAACAGCCCTATAAGGTACCAGGAAATGAATACAATTTAAAAAAAAAAACTGATTAACAAAACACTGAAGTGAATGATTTTCTGAGATTTATGTCCATGAGGAAAACAGCCAACTAAACAACAAGTAAACAATATAACACATCTATATAACTGTAGGTCTTACCTTTACGAAGAGTTCAACCTTCGGGGCCTCAGCCATCTTTCTTCTTCTCTGTCTTTCTTCTCTCTGTCCTGTAATGTTCACCTATCCCCTCTGGATTTGTTGCTGTCACTGTTGCTACAAAGACAGGCCAGAGATTTTTAAAAACAAACTGCAATTGTGACATTTATATTTCTGTAACTGTGACCATTTTACAGTCTCATACGCGCACACGGTCACACATTAGGCTACACTCTCTCAATGATTTGCCGAAACTGGTATTAAACTTGTAAACTGGTATTAAGGGGAATTACTGAAGCCTGTACTCACACACTGCTGGTCGCAGTCAGCGCCTGCTGGATCTGCACTCCACCTGTGATTTCTTTTCTTTTCTTTTTTTTTTAAATTCCACTGATTCACCTCTCCTTCTCCTCCCTCTCTTTTCTTTGCTGTCTCTGTCTCTGTGTTTTGTTCGTCTCTCACCACACCTGTCAGAGTTTAGAGAGGCAGCCTACTCCCCCTCTGGCCTTTCCAGTCTAACCAGCAAATCTGGATCATTCCTCTCAGCCTTTCCGCCTTCTGGCACACTCTCTATAAGACGTATCTCTCTCTGCATATGTTACAGTCCCTGTTTATCCACTTTGGTCTAAATTAGCCTCTGCCCACTCCTGTTTGCTCTCTGTCTCTTTCTCTGCATAAAGGCTGATGTTTAACTGCATTATTTGTCTGTCGGAAAAAATCTAAAATATGTTTGTTATCTCAGGTCTTTAATATTCAGAGAATACAACACAGGTAGTGAAATAAATTACAGAACAATGGAGTGGTACAGCACAATTCAATATGACAAACAGTTCAAAAATGGTGCATTGATAATAACAGAAAAATGAATTACAATGACTGACTATGTTTGTTTCCTTCAAATATTGGATCCAATCTTTTTTAATATTATTTGACCAATAGAAATTTGTACTGCTGTTTGATTTCTGGCATTGTCACACCAAAACTATTGTAAGATGAGATTTATTTGGGTTAAGGTTTATTTTGTAATTGTTAAATATATATCCTCAGGTTTACTGATGGAATTGAAATAATTGCAGTAATGCTACGTGCAGAGTACAGAAACAGTGCAAATGTGATACAGTCTGTTCTTTGATTCAGATCGACATTGTCCACTACAGATACAGATTTCCAGTAGATGCATGATGGGGGGTTTCTTTTCTCAAGTATTTGTTTGGGCTTTTATGCCTTTAATTGATAGGATAGTCAGAGAGAGACAGGAAATGGGGAGACAGAGAGGAGGAATGACATGCAGCAAATGGCCACCAGGGGATTGTATATGTATATGGGGTGCCTGCTCAACCCAATGAGCTATACTACTACCTGTCTGCAGAGATCTGCCCTTGCTGAGTTGCAACTTTCTTTCTGTCCCAAAGGTGTTGCACACCACAAACCCAGACAATATAGCCTTCACCTCACTATGTGCACAGGTCACTGCTGCACTGAAACAGGAACTGGCTTCTCCTAATTCGCTGCCACACGTACATGCCATAGTGTGCAATGCTGTCCTCAGATGTTTCTCAATCTGAACAAAGGGGAACGAGGCAAAAGTAATTGCCCTGATACGAAAGCACAGTGTGTGTTCATATACTTTTGGCCGTATCATCAGTTTTCCTTGTCATGTCAGAGAACTCTTGAAAATTGGGGAAATGGTCACACTGAGGTTGTCAGATTCTCTCTCTCTCTCTCTCTCTCTCTCTCTCTCTCTCTCTCTCATCTTATCAACAGTATTTCTGTGTTTTTGATGTCTGCCCGTCTTCTTCTCAGTTTGACATGTTTGTTTTGCCGTCATCCCTGAGCCTTCTTTCAGCCACCGCTCAGCATTCATGATTGGCAAGAAAATGCTCTCATGTAGCAGGTATTTGCTTGGGACACTGAGCTGGCTGTGATCGGAGACAGGAGGAAGAAACACCCAACGCACACATACACACACTTACACGCTGACAAAAAAGAGATCAAGACTGTAGATGCAAGGGTGTAACAGGCAGTCACTGATGGCTTTGTGCTGAGAAACAAGTCAAATTCATTGATTGTACAAACTTAATTACAGTCATTTACTCTCCAGTATTGTTCTGTTGATCTCAGGTGTATTAACTATGTCAGCCAACGGATAATGTTGACATTTCAAATCCCCTGGACAGGCATAATGGACCGAAAGACGTGTGCTTATTATCCTCTCCCTACTTCACTATTGTTTGAGCTGACTGTTTAACGACGCTGAATACAAACTAGTGATTATCTGTACAGTAAAATGATTTTAAAGATCAACATTTCAAGGGTGTTTATTGATTACATTTACACCGCAGGAGTTATAACGGCATGTAAAGCAATCACTGCAGTGGTTTTTGTTTTGTTAGTGCTCATCTGATTTTAAACTTACACCTCACACACCCGGTCGCCAACCTGACTGCTTGTGGTACCATGGAAAACCTCATAATCTGAGAGAAAGGATTCTGAGAGATTGTCTCAAGTTTATCCATCTAGAAGTGTCTAGGTTGCCTCTCAGGTGCTAGACAAAGAAAATAACCACCATTTGAGGCTGAACCCCTGGGGCCACTTCACCACAGCACAAAGAGGGATTATATTTTTAATGTCTATGTTTTGTTCAGTCTACTGCTCTCTTTTCTCAAAGCCTAGGTTGTGATTACCTAGGCGAGGTATTTTGTTGTTTCCAAAACTGTGAGCTTTGGCATCATGGCATTATGTTTTTAAAATCTTGCATATCCTTTTGCACTTAAAGTGTCCCAGGAGATTAATTTACCACATTATTCAGTTGTAGCGAATCCAAACAAACATAGACAGTGGGCCCAGTGTTCAGTCATCACCAGGGGACCTGTCTGCCCTCTGGTGTCTGAGATTGACCACACACTAACCCAGCTTAGCTGCTAATTTAGCAGAAATGAAATCCCCCCCAAATGTCACACATTTAGTCACAAACTGTCACTTAGCTGTCAGTGTGGAACTTACATAGGTTCAAGTGATTTCTGTTCTTTCCTACACCCACTTTGTATTATGAGTATATAATGAATGATAACATATTCCTGTCTCTCACCTCCCAACCAAGAAGAAATGTCTATGCGAACGTGACCCCGCAAGTCTGTTTTTCACCCAGATTTTGTTTATTATTACTCATTCACACACCTTCCCTCCTCTGCTGGCTCTGGCTGGGGGCATCTGAACTTACAAGATATGTATACAAAGGGCGTATGAAACAATACAGTTGGTACAAAATACACTAAACATCAAATACGAATAGAACATTGTAGCTAAAGAAATCTATATACTGCAGTCAATTCATTTTTCTACCAGAAAACCAAATATAAGATATGAACAAGAACTCAAACTTTATAGAAAGAATGAAGTAGAATAAAATATGGGTAAAAAAAATTAGTTTTTTCAAAAATAATTTGCTCAAAAGCCAGAACAAAATAAAAAGGAAATTGCAGTGAGACATGTTGCCAATTAAAAACAAAAAAAACCACGAAACTTCATGAACAAGGGGCTTCAGCAGCTCTTCCATTTCCCTCAGTTGATAATCCAGCCCTGCCAAATCTGATGTGGATGCACTGCCAGTGTTTGTCTGTAACACACTCCCCTCTTGTGGCCTTTACGGTGTATAGCATAACTGTAAACTGCAGTTTAGGATGAGCACAGTTTTTATAGCAAAAAGAAGAAACTGATGATTTATTCCTGTTTCTGTGCCTGTTCAGGTTTTAATTAGACGTGAAAATCAGCTGGCAAAGAAACACACCAGTAAGCATCTGTAGCTGCACAACTCAGTCTCAACATTGTCCAGTAACCAGGTGACAACCAGTAGTGGAATAAAGTCATGCAATTTAAAACGAGTGTAGACAAAATAATATTTGAATTGCAAAAAAATGGAACCAGACAACAAAATAAAATAATCAATGTTTGTAATAATAGTGGTGGACAAAAATTAAAAATGGACACACTGTCTGAGTGAAGCTAAAACCTTGTGAGGAGTTACTCATCATGACCAGAAGTATCACCCTGTCTCTTGGGAAATACCTTTTTTGTCATTTCCTCCTGCTGAGATTTCTGTTGCCTCAGTGACAGTTAAAAGTGAGAAGCAGATACAAGTATGTAAATAATATCCTGAATAAAGATGTAAGTTTTTTTTGTAGTTTTTGGTATTTTATCCTCCGCTGCTGTGACAAAATGTTGCTTTTCGCTGCTGATTCAGACAGAATCTAAGTAAAGTACAAAATTGAAAAATGCTTTTTTGCTTCTTCTCACAACCTTTCACAACACTGACAATGACTCACTGGTGTGTGCAACCGGCATCCACTTTCTAGACCTTTGCTGATTTCCTCATTTCCTCTTTTTTTTTCTTTTCAATGTACACATATTAAAGAGAAGACACTATGTTTTTTGCTGCAGAGGTGAGAGAGAACACAAAGCATCATTTTAACAGGAACTGAAGAGGGAGTGAGTTCGTAACACAATACTGAGGTCAAATCATATCTTTCAGAAAGCCGCGCCTCAGCTTCCTTAGGCGGCTGTGTTTCTGGTATTTACACGCTTCAGACTTAGCACCACGTACTTACCAGCAGTGTCAAAAAAAAAAAAAAATGATATCACTGATGGCTGAGGAAGGAGAACACACTGCTCATCTCATGAACAGGTCAGTGGAGGAAACTTGGGGTTTCCTGTTTTCTGTTACTTGTATCTTGTTGGACATTGTGGTCAGACTGATGAAATGCATCTGTTATATCTCTGACAAGAAGTACAAAATCTGTAGAAATACATTCAAGGATGAGGTTAAATTGAGATTGGCACCTAAGTGGTGCACCACTGCCAACCTGAACCGTTTGACGCATCCTGTTCGAACATTTTCTCTCAGTCTCAACTGTAGAGTTTCACTTCAAAAATGAATGTTTCTAATAATTTTCAGTCAAACCTGGATTCTCCATTAGTCTGATTACCATATTCTAAAAGAGCATACACACATATAATTGTTTCTCTGCATCAGAACATACTTTTTCCTCATTATAAAGTGAACTAAGTGGTGGTGTTTTAAGTAAAGATTTAAGCCTCACAACAAAGAGTTGAGTGCTTCTCTGTAGTTTATCAGCCTTGTCCATCTTGTTGTATGCAGCAGACTGCCCTTAATTTTTATCTTGTGTTCATCGTCGTGACAATTGAAACTTGTGTCAACTGCCACAGAGCGCACACTTAACATGGACGAGTGGACTGAAGCAATTCAGCACCATCATTTAGAAAAGTGGAATTTAGAGGAGAATGAAACTTGATTTGCATCGTACTTCTATTATTTCAGACAGAAAAGTAAAGTCAGTTTTCTCTCGTATATAAAAAGTTTGAATTATCACGTTACAGCGAAACTTCAGTTCACAGCTACAGTGGGAGTCTGAAAGTTGTTCCCATAAAAAAGGGATGTGGTGGAAATGTGAAATAAAAATCAAGACATCACGTTTTTGCAGTTTATCAAAACCTTTGCACTGTGTAGAATATTCAAGTAATTATTAACAAAGTGCCTTATATTCATAATCACAGGATTATGGGACATATAGAACCTTCATTTTAGTTCAGAAATCCATCTCCATTTTTATCTGCTTTACATTTCACAGAAGTTTCCAGGGCTTTGTGCAGAACTTTTAAACAGTATATACAAATATGAAGTTTTTGAATTATTAATGAAAGTCAGTATACGGTAGAACCATTTGTGTATGTTTTTTCACTTTCCTACACACACACTAAAGAACTTATTGACCTCTCCACAGCTCTATGTCCTTTGTGTTTCTCAGTTTATAATAGTTCCTTATTTATACCCTGGTCAGTAAGAGGTCTTTTCCTTCACGCTGTGTGAAACTCTGTGGTAAGAAGACTGTGATCGGTTTCAACACACTGCTTTCTGTTCATCTTGAAGAATCCATATTTCGTAGATATGTTAGGAAATCAACCTTTAAAAAGGGAATTATCACAAATAAAAAATGCTTTTTTTAAGTACTTGGATGATATTCAATACAATATTTTGTCCTTTTAGACACTTTTAGATTCATCACAAAACACTAAATCTCATCAAATTCTTGTGTGCAACAACCTGATGGGGCAGCAGCTGAGGTGCAGGTATTTCTTTAAATATTCTTTCTTTTTTCTGTGTAGGAAAAACAGGCTTGTATAAGTTTCTCTTGAGTTGTGGTGGAGCACAGACTTGTCATGGTCTCTGATTTGAGTGGGCGGTGTTGAGTCCTCTTCGTACTGGCAGTGGCAGTGTCTGATGGTGGGTCCTCATCACAGTGCTACAATGGCCAATGCATAAGAGTTTGACTTATTTCAAGACATTTCTTGAAAAAGAAAAGGAGGAAGTGTCTTTTGGTTTTCACCTAAAATATCAATTAGCTCAGTCATGTGCTTACACATGCTTCCTCCTGCAGTTTCTCTGTTGATGTAAAGCTGGTTGAGCAGTTACAGATGTGTCTGATATACTGCAATGAAACGTATCGGGCTGTGACTAAAAGGCGTATCTCCAGTCTCTGACTGAGGAAATTACTTTACACTTGTAAACTACACTATGTTAGTGTGTGTCTGCTTCACGCAAAAGCTGCCACACCCCAAGAACCCCCTTTTGAGTTAAGCATCTTTTCCTGTCAAAACAAGATCATGCTCATCAGCTGTGTTGTAACTTCCCGTAGACCCCTGCTGATCTACTTTAGTTTAAATATAATTTAAATTAATTGAAAATTTGATGTTCTAAATATAATGCAGTGTTTCCTCTGAATCTGTACAGCTTTTTATTTTTCAAGCAAAAGGTTAAGACAAAAACACTTCATTGCTCTTTCATAATCCAATTTCTTAATTCCCTTTTGTGACAGGGTGATAACACTAAAAAGATGCAACTCTGTGCAATGAAGAGGTACATCCTCCCGTGCTTTTTCGGCGGTTGCCTGCTGTGTTTTTTCCCTGAGTGGAGATTCCTGGCTCAGAAGACCATAAATCCTAGCAAGATCTATTACAGCAGCAGCAGCAGAAATGTGACCATCCTGCTTTGGCACTGGCCCTTCCGCAAATCATACAGCCTGCAGGGTGATGTGTGCTGGGACCTCTACAGCATCCCTTACTGCAGACTGGTGGACCAGCGCTCCATGTTCTCCTCAGCTGATGTGGTGGTCTTCCACAACAGAGAGCTGGTTGATGGCAGTCAGAAACTGCCCTCAGATCTACCACGGCCACAGTGGCAGAGGTGGGCCTGGATGTCTCTGGAGGCTCCTGTTCACAATGGAAATTTACAGAGGTACGCCGGCATCTTCAACATGACCATAACCTACAGGAGGGATTCTGATGTCACTATATCCTATGGAGAAGTGATACGGAAGGTGGCTGAGGTACATCCTGTGGAAGACCTCACTCTGAATAAGAGCTCTTTGGTCTGTTGGGTGGTCAGCAACTACCGTAAGAGCCACAAAAGAAGCCAAGTGTACCGTGAGCTCAACGCCACTGTCCCTGTGAAGGTTTACGGGCGTTGGACTAAGGCTCACCTCTCCTCTACAGACCTCCTACCAACAATCTCTCGCTGCTACTTCTATTTGGCTTTCGAGAACTCAGTCGCCAAAGATTACATCACGGAGAAGCTGTGGAGGAATGCCTTTGAGGCCCAGGCAGTTCCTGTCGTCCTTGGACCTTCACCAAGCGATTACAAGGCTGTAGCTCCACCCAATTCTTTCATCCATGTTGATGAGTTTGCATCAATGAAAGATTTAGGAGAGCATCTTCAGGAGCTGGCAAAGGACAAGAAACGCTACAATGAGTATTTTAACTGGAAACAAGAGTGGAAAGTGAAGCGGTACACAGATTGGAGAGAGAGACTGTGTAAGATCTGCTTACAGTTTGACAGTTTACCTCAACACAAAGTTTACTCTGACCTGGAGGCCTGGGTCAATGCTTGAAACACTCCAGGTTGCACAATTGTGATTAATCTGTAATCAACTAATTAGGAATTAAACACATTAGCAGTCATCATTACCTTATTTTGCTGCATTAGCACAAACTTATTCCTCATTTATAACTCATAAGACATCTTTCCTGTTATTCCTGTGCCAGTAATATGCAATGACTATTGATCACATCAACAGAAAAAGGATGGTAGATAGAAGATGTGGGTGGGGGGAGTAGATTTACTGCACAAATGACATGGTTGCCCATAAAAATGGAATAACTTTGCTTTCAGACACGCACACAAAGATATGCACTTTATCTATCGAGAATAAATCATATTGTCACAATCATCTTATGAGTAGAGGTAAAAAAAATATTTTATTCCAACTTTATGGGCAACTGTATAAATTGCACCCTTGAGATTCATAAAACCTTGTTCAATTGTTTTGTTGTTGTTGTTGTTGTTTTTCAAAAGCATTCAGACTGCTTGCTGTTTGCTGTTGAGATTGTTGTCAGCTGTGTCCTACTGTTTCAGTAATCCTTGAGATATGTCTAGAACTTAATTTGAGGTCACTTATTGCAAACTGAACTGATTGGACATCCTTTAGAAAGCCACTTACCTCTGTTAATATGGTCTGTCGTGTTCCGGGAAAAAACTGGACCCCAAAGCAGCCAGCACAAAAAACATGTAGGTGGGAGAAAGGTATTTTGATGGGGAAAAAGAGGAAACTTACAGACTCCTGTTCACCTTTGTTTGGGATTTTAACAGGATATGACTTTGTATGAGTATCTGAATACTTTTGTAAATCAGACATTTCAGCTTTTGATTTGAAGTTTCTAGTAAGTAGAAGTAAATATAAAACCTAAGAATCAAGACAAAGCACCTTTTTAGTTACATGGACGGTCAGATCAGACTTGTTTTTCTTTTACAACAAATTTTTTTTTTACAGAGTTGAAGAGTTTTTCTTTTTACTAGAAGAATGTACAGTTGCTGAAGCCACTTTGTACCAAAAACAGAACAAAGACAGCAGGTAAAAACTGATCAGTATCTTCGTTAAGTTCAAAGTGTTTGATGTAGGGACTGGATTTGATATTAAACTTAATGTGTGTATTTCATGTATCAGAGACACACAACAAGCTTGTACTATGTATGTTTCTTCAAACTGTAAAAAAGGAGTGTCCCGAGTTTAACCCTCACACGGTGCATGCTGGGAAGCCTGGTAACATACTAGTTTTGTTCCTTTCAAAATGTAACTCTGAGGGAACTCTCAGCAGTTGGTTTAATCATTCAACCAGTCAGTTCAATTGAAAAAGACTTCAAGTCAGAACAACAAAGCTCTGAAGTGGTTTTAACCCAACGTTCAATCCATCTAAAATTAAATGTGTGGGAAAAAAACAAAGAGCTCTGAGTGCTTGCTGGATGTACTGCATTATGCACATAAGCAATATGCCTTAAGTATTAAGCTTAAGTGGAGTGACATATCTCCAGCACTTCCAGACACATGACCTCTCTGTATAAAGAACAGTGACGATCTTTGGGAACTACACAATATTACACAGTATAGCCTGGTTCAGTCTGAAATAAACTGATTAAGTTCCCGAAAATGTTGTTCCACTCATAACCACACTGTTTGTTTCTATCAACGTGAAGACATTCAACAGTCTTTGAACTACTTTAATAAAATAAGAACATCCTTACACATAAAATGAATCATGCCAAGTGATCCCTGAGGGACAAATTGTGGTCTATGCCTTTAAAAGACATATTTTAGTTTGATGTTAAATAATGGATGTCACCCTCCTTGAAATCATGGGAAGCATCTGGAAGAGAAGTCGAATCTTTAAATTCAAAAGTAAAATTTGTTGATGTATTTTAAGATGTCAGTGACTGTCATTTAATATTTGTTTAGTTCATGTGTCTTTCCCCTTCCTGATTAAATACGGCTGAAGTAACATGTGTTGTGTTCAACTGAAACTGATTTTCCAGTTAGAGCAAAGTGTCAATATGCCAAAATGCTTCATGTTCATCAAAGAGATCATTGTAGTTTAATAAGACCGGTTTTTGTGGGAGTTAACCGTGATTGGTTGTTAAGGCAATATTGGGGTGGTGTCATATAGATTTACTTTTGGTGAAACGTGTGCAAAGATTTGCTGGTGGAAAAGACAGTTATTCGGGAGTTTGCATACAAATGTCTCAGGAAAAAAAAAGTCAGTTTTACTTGATACATACACATTTAGGCTTTGGGTGTTTCACGTGAAGTCATTTCTGTGGAGCTAATGTTTCAATAAATTATAATCAATCCATTTACAATCTGTTGAAAAACATTAAAACAAATTGCTAGAGTCAAGTTATGACAACACTTTCAGTAAATATTCATGTCAGTAATGTTATTTAGGCGAGATCAGCTTGTCAGTAATACTCGAGTACAACTCGAATAATTGTTGACAACACCAGTGTTGGTTATTGTTGTTTCGTGGTTTGTCTGTGATTCAAGTTACGCGAGGCATTTGCTGAGGAGACATTTAATGCCTTCATTTCTAAATATATGGTCATCCAAGTAAAAAGCAACTTGTTAAAATATAACTCCAGTGAGCACTCAGACTTGACTTGGGACCATGTGTTATTTCATCATTAACATAAAAAACCCTTTACAATAAAATCAAAATGAGGTCTTTGAAAACAGTTTTGTCAACTTGACAATGCTTGATCCATTCAGGTCAGACATGTCTCATTGCAATTTACCTGAGACACTGAGAAAATACTGACAGAGTGCAAATGGCAGACTTAGCAGCTAAAGCATTTCAGTAACAAGACAAGATTCGTTAAAAACATTACATTGAATCTCACCACCCCCCACTGCTGCAAAAGTGTAGCACAAAAATCTGGCTTTGGTACAACAAACAGCATATTCTCAAAAAGGATTATTCAACATTACAAAAGCAACTTGTGCAAAAACCAATGGAAAAAAATTTCAGCCCACTGATTATTTATATTTTCCATTTCAATGCCAGACAGTTTAGACGGATACTGCAGCTGCTCTTTTCAGATGGGACACAGAAGTATTGCACAAATATTGACCCCACTGATGAATTCGGTTTAAAGAGGTATTCCCTGGTTCTTTTACCCTGCCCATATTTACACCATTCAACAGCTGGACTACACTGTGGCACCAAATCCTACTTTGTTCAAAAACTGCTTTGATTAAAGCCTATGGAATAACTTACTATGAGTAATCCAAGAACACAAAATATGAAGGCACATTTAACATTCAGCTCAAATTTCATTCAGTTCAAAGCAGATGCTGAGTTTCAGGTTGTGACCCATGGTGATTTGTTTAGTTTCCCCATGAGAACATGATCCATTTCAATACTGCAGTCAAGAGACGAGCCTCCTCCCTTGAATAGTTTCTATCCCGTGATCCACCGATAATATCGGCCAATCGGGTGATTGGATTCAGAGGCTCGTCTCCAGCTTGAGTTGGGGTTGGACCGAGAGGCTTGTGGTGGTAATCTATGAATTTGGCAGAGAGTACCCGAGCGTGTTTATCCAGTCAGGTGGCTCACAAGTCCGGGGTGAAGGGCTTGCTTCAGGACGTCGGGCCGATGAAGTGGGGGCATGTACAATGTGGGAGGAGGGGCTCCGGGGTAGCTGGAAGCAGGGTAACTCTGACTGGGAATGGGGGATGGAGCCATGTTCAGTGGGGAAGGGCTCTGCTCGTAGTATTGGCCATCGCACTCTTCATCCAGCGGCAGAGCGAGACGCTTCCCCTTCTGTCTTCGGTTGCAGAACCACACACGTACCACCTGCCGAGCCAACAGCATGCCAATTGATACAAAGGCCCATCTACATACATATTCATTAAGAAAAAAAAGGCAACATGCTTCACTTTTGTACTTACATCTCTCTCCAGGCCCAGGTCATCTGAGATGTGTGTGATCTCCTGGGTGTTAGGTTTGGGACATTTGATAAAGTAAGACTCCAGAGCAGAGCGCACCGCTCCCTCCAGACTGGTCCTCCTCTTCCTCTTTCTGGTGTCAACAAATACTCTCTCAATCTTGTACATCTGTGGAGTCACAAATATGTTGGTGTCCAATACAATAAAGTTTGGCAAGCACCAGCAAGACTGTCAGAGGACGGCCAACCTTTGGCCATTAGGTGGCGTATTACACTTCACCAGAGCAGAAGGCTTTAGTGTGGGTTAACTCAGCAGGAAGCTAACTAAGCCTGAAAAGACCAACTGATCCCACAAGGCTTGGTGATCATCTGTTGTGTTGTAAACTAGTTGGCATATGTCAGAGTTTCAGACTTACGTCCTGTGGATTCTCCGAGGTCTCGGCCTCATTCAGCCATCTCTGAAGAAGTGGTTTCAGCTTGCACATGTTCTTGAAGCTGAGCTGCAGAGCCTCAAAGCGACAAATAGTCGTCTGGCTGAACATCTTCCCTACACACAAACACAAAACATTAGACATCACATGGCGGGGAGTCCCAACCCAGAGGTCAACGCTTGATTAAGAAAATTTCAGAGCGTCAGCTAATGAGAGACATTGATCCTCAGAGGCTGTATTTGATGCAGGCACCAGCCCTTAATACAAATGTGGACTGTCCACAACTCCTAAAAGTAGGAACTGAGTGTGTACAGTCAGAACAAGTATCACCATATAGGAAACTCACCATAAAGGTTACCCAGGGCGAGACCAACATCAGCTTGTGTGAAACCCAAGGTAATGCGTTTGTGTTTCAGTTCCTTAGCGAACTGTTCCAGTTCTTCAGTGGAGAGGTTCTCCTGAGGACAACAAAGTCAAGATTAGGCCTAAACCAACTTGCAAAAGTTTAGTGCACAAGTGGAGGCTATGACTTATGACGGAAAAAAAAGAGTTGTAAAACTATTAAATTGTTGGGAGGATTCAGTGGAAGTTCTTACCTCCTCTGAGTCGCTGCATCCGCCGCTGGAGGACCCGCTGCTCCGCGTGGAGGAGGCCGGGTTCTGAGTCTGGGGCCCGGGGGCAGCTTGGGTTGTGTTCCCGCTGAAAAACGCATTTCCCGGAAGGCCGTTGCTTGGGGGCGAAGGAGACATAGATGGTGACGATGCGGATGATGTTGAGGGATTTTGATTGCTGTTCCCGGGAGGGGTGACGTGGGCGATCCCAGGCCAGAAGGACGGGTTCCAGGCAGCGGGGTAGAAGACTCCATGGGCCATGGCGGCGGTAGCTGGCGGTGTCGGGTACTGCTGACCCTTCATCTCTGCTGAGTAGTCATCGCCGGTGTCCTTCTCTGTCTTTATCTCGGGCAGTTTGATTTGTTCCCGGGTCTCGGCTATAGGGGGGCTGAGGTTTGTGGGCTGGGTGGCTGCAGTTACGCCGGGTACCTGGCCGGTGTACTCGGGCGCAGCAAAGGGATACCAGTGCTTGGGTTGTCCAAAATCTCCAGCCTGCAGGTCGTGCCCCCTGTAGTCACTGGTCATGGATGGAAAAGGGAAAAAGGTCTGCGTGGAAGCCGGCGTGATGCCACTGTAAGTGGTTTTGTTGTAGAGCAGACTCGGGTCAGGCAGGACGCCGTGGGGAAGCTGGTATGACGCAGCGTTGCCCAAACCATCTTGACCCAAAATCTGGTTGCACGGGTTGGCCCGGCTGAAGTCATAAGGCCTGCTTTGGCACTCCGGACTGTGCGATCTTTCAGACATCTTCGGTGTGCGTGACTGATTTACAACTACTAAACACGCGTGTTTTTGTTTTTAAAAGAAAACAAACAAACAAACAAAAATTAACAGCGACCGGTTCCGGACACGCTCATCCGTTTCAAGTTTATGCACAAACCAGACAAAGATACCAGAGGATGGTGTCCTCCAAAAACAAACCAGCGCCTCTCCGGGTAAAGTCCGCTTTGAGGTAGAGTCTGCGCAAAAGTGTAGCCTGGGTCTGAGCAGTTGCCGTTTTGGTGCAACATAACCACCGATGCTCCTACTCCATGGAGTCCCCCCACTCACCTCACCTTCAAGCTCAAATGCTCCTCTCCTGCCAGGGCCCCGCAGCTTTTCCTAATCACAGCTGCGGGTGTTGGAGAGCGCCCGATCTCTTCGCTCATTGGCTGGCGCAGACAATTGCGCACAGCTGATGGTGAGTTTGTGAATGACCTTGATTCCTCCCAACGCAGTGGGCGTGTTTTCACATCAACTCTGAGCCCTTCCACAGAAACCGACTGTGTTTTAAGTGAAATTAAAGCTACGAAGTGAAATAAAACATTGCTTGGGAAAACATTAATAATTCATCAGTTTCAAGTCAAAAAGCATATTTACATTGCTAATAGGCACGGGTCACAGCTGCTGCAGGCCTACTGTAGGTAACACTGTAACATGCTCACCTCATACATGAATTATAATGCTGGGTTTGTTTAAATCATTTCTCCTTAAGGACATGGCTTTGATATTAAAATCCCTGCCACTGAATTAATTTTAATCACTAACCCTTAATAGCTACAGACAGAAAGGACGTGATAACTGTGATAAATACAGATTAACTCGACTAATCGGGTTTGGATTTACTTGGAAACGAGACGGTTAATGTTTTGTTTGAAGGTGTTTTGACAGCTCATGAACTACTGGCAGCAAATACTGTGCTGATTTTTTTAATGTCTGGTCTATGTGATAATGGAGAGCAGGAAATGGAAAAAGATAGTGGCAGATAAAGGGGGCGTTGTTTATTTCTGTGTGAAAGTATTTAAAGGTGAGGTGGTTGTGTTTTCAAGTGAAGTTTCAATTTTGAACCTCTTTGTTCTGTTTCATGTTTGTATTTGAAAAACGTTTTGCACTGTTACATGGTAGAATAGCAGCCTGTTTAATGCTGCTTCCCATGAATCTTAATACGTACAGTGGTTCACCAGAACCTGTCACTGTCAGGATTTGTTTTGTTAGGACATAGTGATTATTATTAGTATTGGTTTATTTTTATCCCAGATTTCATGCCATACAAGAAAAAAAAAAATCAGCCAGTTAAATCATAAAACCACCACCAGGCTTCAGGTGAACTTCTCCCTTTCACCCTTGATCGGTGGTCTTTCAAAAGCCTGGATGGTCCATACACTGGTACAGATGCGCTCCCCCAGCGCGAGTCGTTGGCCGCAGATTGCGGCAGGAAGACGCACTGCGGGGAGGGAGATGGGGGGTGCCATTGTACGACCTGGCCCCGGGGCACCCCGTGGATTTCAGATCCCGAGTTGCGATGGTCGACCATTAGCTCCTTTTCAGATTGAAACAATAAGTCTCAACCCTTTGATTCCGCCCCACACCCACCACCTCCCCCCTCTCTCCCTCCTACCCCTCCTCCTGTCCTCTGAAACAAACACCAGACACAAGTTTCACTCTGGTCTGCAGGTCCGAGGGTTCACTGAGGGCGAGTACCATGGCGTCCAGTCTACAAATGCCCTAAAGGTCCAGAACAGGTCTGAGGACCAGGGTGTTGTATGCAGGGGCAAGAATCAGAGTAGAGATATATGCTGTATGGATGATATCCATCCCTACAGCAAAGTTTCACCATTTTATATGTGGGTGGTGCATGACTGGTGAACAAATAGATTAAAGGAAGACTTTCACTTCTGCACATTGTGCTGTTTAATTACCCACCAGAGGGGGTTTAGGGTCATTGACTGTATATACATGTAAGGAGTGAAGTGGAAAACTGCAGAAAATACAATTCAAACACCTCAGGCCGATCTCACTCTTGACTGAAAAGTGCCGTTGGATTGAATATCTTCTTCTGAACCTCAAAAATCATCTCACCGTCCACCTATAAGAAGCAGATCAACAGTCACAGATACAAAGACTTGCAGGTCCAGGATGAGGAAACCTTGGGGAGACCACAAGAGCTTGGTCAATAGCTTTAAAGACATCAAACCCCAACTACACAGGCATTGTCCTGGGCCATGGACTTGGGACTATAATTGTCATGCAAAAGACAGAAAGCAACAGAGATGGTGGAAGACTTTAGGCAGGGCTTCAGAGAGAAAGG
>OMNW01035176.1:6462-35304 GCA_900303245.1 Selene dorsalis | reverse complement strand
GAACCCGAACCGGAACCCGAACCGGAACCGGAACCGGGACCGGCACCCGAACCGGGACCGGGATCGGAACCGGGACCGGAACCCGAACCGGGACCCGGACCGGGACCGGAACCCGAACCGGAAGCGGGACCGGGACCCGAACCGGGACCGGTATCGGGACCGGGACCAGGACCAGATCCGGGATCCAAACAGGGACCAGAACAGGGACCGGGAACTGATATGTTCCGACACTTCTGACCATCTGCTGTATTTGACTTTACATGGCTTTGAACTCTGGCTAATTTCCTTTCAAAGACTTGAAAAGTGACATAAGTCAAAAAGTCTAGCTACACACTAATCCAAAATGGCGCCCATGAAAAAGTCCTCACTTTACTAGTCGTGTGTTTTAATGCTGATTGTTTCACTTTGTTTCTTAAAGAATCTGAGGTGGGACATTGAATCAGTGTCAAAATCATCTAGTGGGGAAAGTTACAAGTACTTCTCTCTAACTGTAGCAGAAAGGGTGGTCCTCACTTCATCTGCACACTTAGCTGGAGCTTACTATGATGCCCATACAGGAGTGTGTGTGTGTGTGTGTGTGTGTGTGTGTGAGTGTGTGAGGGGAGAGGAATATTCCCTGATTTCAATATGTACAAGGCAACCACTCAAACATAGTCTTCACCTTTGTTGAGAGTGAAAAAAGAAGTACTTTATCTCTCTTTTGTAGATAATATTTGAGCAGCTTCTGCAAAACCTGAAAGGAAAACAGATATGTTAACTCCCATTGAAATAGCCCATAAAACAAGCAGATGAATAAGCCTTTGTTGTGAACTTTACCTTCATTTTCCCACTGTAAGCTGGGTCCGACAATGCCTCAAATGCTTCATCTTTGCATCTTTGCACGAAGTCTGGAAACTTTCGGAATACCATCTGACAAATGGCACTCAAATACTTTTCCTAGAAGAAACAAATTAACTGCGTTAGTGAACCACATGCAGAAAATGTGGTATGAACTTGCGGTATGAGTCTGGAGAATTTGTCCAGGAGATAACAGTAATGAACTAGGACACAAAATCAGTCACAGGAATATATGTTTCTACCTGTTTCTTGCTGGTTCCTGCAGTGGATTGAAGTAGTGCTACATGGTTGGCGACTTTCCTCAATATGGCCAGGTAACTAAAGTACAACCCTTTCATTTTAACACCTTGAGAATTTCTCTGCAACAGAAAAATATTATAATTAAAAAAAGGGACAAACCTGAGATAGATTAAAAAGGAGAATATAAGGATTCCTCCCACCATTTCAAAGTCCTATTCATCAAATAGTGAGTTGTAAAGGGATCTACAGTAACACTGTTGTGAATCTGTGCTGTGGTAGTCCGTATATAAAATACTACACAGAAGTACATGACTTGGATACTTGAAGGGTCAGTTCACCTTCAGTACACAAAAAGTTGGTTCTGTCTTTACCTCAACACCTTAAGAGAGGAAACAGGCAAATTGCAAAACATTTCAAAGCACAGAAGGGCTCATGATGGTACAATGTGTGATCTCACTTCATAGCAGCAGCTTTGGCGAGTGCGTCTACTTCCACAGTCACATTTCTCTGAAGACCTCAGCAGTAACGTTACATCCTCACTGTCCAGCACCGTCTGATAAACTGTCTGCTGAAAGCTGGTCAAAGAGCAGTACACCACCTGGGAGGAAACACACCACAGCTTTTCTTTAAGAGATGCTTTGAGACACCATGGGCCACAAACCTTTATCTCAATATTAAGATAATGGGGAAAATACCCTTACCCTGTCATCCTTCTTAGGTAGCTGTTCTTTAATGAGAGCTTTAGTCCTCCTAAGGAACCAATGAGAGATCCTCCTCACCAGGGTTTTCACAGCCTTCCTCCCTGTAGCCAGGGCGCGTTTTGTCGCGCTGTGCCTCTGCCCTTGCTCAATTGGATCTGAAAACTTGTTCTTGAAATGTCCTAAACTGCCGAGACAACCAGGTACGGCCCTGAATAGAGAACAAAACACACAGTGCTTAAAGGAACTGTTTTCAGCAATCATACAAAAATTCAACAGGAAAAAAAAAAGTGTCAAATCTGGTGACAAAAGTGTTGTAGTATAAAAATCTCAGAAATTACCAGTCCATGACACACCACAGCTCCTCGAGGTTGTTCTGCAAGATGGTGCCAGTGAGACCAATTCTGATCTAATGGAAACAAAAGTACAAAGACAGCATCAAGAGTTTGTGCCAAATGCAAAGATAAGCTGAATGCTTTTTTTAGCGGCTTATTATGAACACCATCTGCACTCTCTGTCATCACTAAATCCAACCTGTAGTTATAACCAGTTACACACTGAAATAATAACACAAACAATGTTTTCTGACCTTGCATTTCAGCTCCTTCATGGCCTGAGTAAGCTGAGAATTTGGATTCTTTATCTTATGGGCCTCATCCACAACCACAGCAGACCAGTCTATACTGCAAGGAGGGCACAGGTATATCTTTAGTCACAGTCCTTAAGTACTAGAGAATTAATCAAATTAAGTTATGTATTTGAAATGAAATGATGTTGAGCTTGATTCTTACTTATTAAACTGATGTAGACAGAGGCGCAGAGTCTCATAGGTGGTGAGAGCAATTTCAATGCGTCCCTTCTTAATGCGAGCCAGCTCCTCCTCTTTCTTCAGCCCGTGAACAACCACACACTGGAAATGACCCCATCTGTCCAGTTCATCTTTCCAATTATAAAGCACCGACAGTGGGGCCACAATGAGGAACACCTAGATCAGATCCCAGAAACAACAAAATCATGCTGATGACAAATAAACACTCATATTTGTGGCTTGCTACACAGTAAATGCACCTGATAGTTGAAGCACAGTTTCTTAATTCACTATATGATGATTTATAACATTTACTCATGTAAACAGCATATTTCAGGACCCACTTTTTTGGGTTTACTTTGCTTGGAGGGGATCTGACTCTGCAGAAACTGAGGCCTGTTGTTGTTGATGTCCTCCCAAGTGCCCGTTTTGTGTAACACAGCAGAAAGAAAACCAATGACCTGAGATCAAAGTGGTGACAAGAGAGACAAGGAAAGTGAGAAAGCCATGAAGAGCTAGAAGAAATGCAAATATTTTAGCAATGAAAACAGTTTTGCTGCTAATGCACTTTTTACCTGTACAGTTTTACCAAGTCCCATATCATCCCCAAGGACACAACCACAGGACCGGGCATAGTTGTTGTAAATGAACCTGATGCCTTCCCTCTGGTAATCCCTCAGGTATCTGTTGATTGTGTAAGGTACTCTGTCTTCAGAATCAGCACCACTCAGCTCTAATGGGACACAGTGCCTGGGGTCTGTGATGCTGCTGGGAAACACTGGTTTCTCCTGGTTGAAGTGGTTCAAGTCTGGTCTAATAAGTTTTGACACAGGTATGGCTTCCTCCTCCTCCTCATCTTGGTCTGTGAATATCACCCACGCTGTGTTGTCGTTACTGTGAAATAGGGAGGTCAGTCTCTGGATGGTGGCTTCTTGCAAGGTGCCATCTCTTGGATTTGGAGCAAGACAACTGTCACCTTCGCGCCACGTTTCTGTTAAGTTACATTGACACTTTATTAATTTACTGTATTGTGCAACACACAGCTTTTTAACAACATGCAACAGATGGATATTTATATCAATATTTCAATGAGCTCAGAGAGATTTCTCTCTTTTTTTCTGACCAACAGCTCAAAATCCTAAAATATCCATCAAATCTTTACATTTCAGAACCAAATATTTTACATTATTCTTTGAAAATCAACTAACATGATCATCCTCATTATTAAATGGTCGGCTTTACTAACTAATCATTGCAGCTTTACCCTCCTCATCTATAGTCACTCTTTGTTTTTATTTGACTAGCCTGTTTAACGTTAACGCTGGTGGAGATGTGAGATGTGAGCTGGCTGCAGAGGCTTTGCTCATCGTCACGGTTTGGAAATCAGTGACCAACAAAGATGAGACTATGACAGAAAACACGCCTGACAAACCTTTTACAGCTGCAGAAGTTGAAGCCATCAGGATGCATCGTCTGCAGCCTGGGGAGGAAAAGTCCTGTAGTCCTGTAGCTTGTTAGCTAGCTGGATTAGCTTAGCTTTCATTTACAGCGAATGAAAACGCCGCAGTTGGAAAAGAACAGAAACCAAAAGAACTCAAGTAAAAGTCGTATCAACCGGACCCAGTCGCTCATATTTTGTCCTCCGTTTATGTTCATTTGTCTGGAAAGTGAAAAGTGAGGCTCAGGCAGACACAGGAGCTGCTGCTCCACTGCTACTTGCTCAGTGTTGATCTATTTTCAGTTCGACTGCCGCACTTTCCAAGAATTTCACCACCCTTAAATACATTTAAACATCGTTCAAGTAGAAAATGACAAACCGCCCCGAAAAGTACTCTTAAATTAATGTATGTATTTATGTTTCGATTTTTTTTTCATGAGAAATTGAACTTTCCATGTTTGTACTGAAAATGCTGCATGGGATCTAAATGGGCTTTCCATTAAATATATCAGTATGACATATAAATGGAAAAAAGGTCATAAAATCTGAGTTGGAGTCAGAGTGAAACAATCGAGATTATGTTTTCCTTAAATGATGTATTGAATTTATTGTATATTTTATATATTTTAATTATGCTGAGTGAATAACCTTTAAGTGTATAACTTGTTCCATCTGTGCATGAAATTGTGGATAGATGCAGATTTTTTTTTTTTTTACTCTAATGAAAGTAATTTTAAGTAAGTAAGCATCTACCAATATGATAATATGATAATTTTTATCCTCAGGCTATATGGGCAAGGCAACTAAATTATAGATTTATTTAAACACAAACAATTTGACTGGAGGTAAAAGTGCAAATGCTGAAATAACTGACACTGAGGAGATTCTTGGAGGGAATATACAACAGCATTGTCATACAAACTAATGTTGCTCAACAAGTCCTGACAGAAGGTGAAAGTAAAGAAAAAAGTTAAGTAAACACATGTGAAAGACCTGAGACTTGGTGGTCTGTGGAGAGGCAATAAAAGCAGTTAAGGCAGAGAAACTGTCTGTCATCTGTGGTTGATATGAAGGCTGTAAATAAGCCCACTTTAAGGCTGTCTGCTGCTGTGCAGAGCAGATTTGTAAACATACAGGAACGCTGTCTCAGTTCTCCATCCCCGATTTGACTTTCCCTAAACGCTGGCTGTGGTGCTCCAGATGAGGCACGACAAGGTCCGCTTCTCGCCATGGTACACTGCCATACAAAAATGGAACTTTTTGTTCCTGTTTTCTCAACACTGGGAATTTATAGGGCAGCTGCCGCAGATGTTCTCATAAAGAAAGCCCAAACACTGATGTCAAGCGGTTTACATACTGCACAAGATCTCATACACACTTGTTCTCTCACTGAACCACAAGGGCCTCTTCTCTGGCCTCATTTGCAATAAAACATTACTGCTCAAGTAGATAGAGTCAGGGTCACTGGCTGCAGATAACAAATTCTCATTGGCAGCCATTTTCACAGAGGACTGGTTGATTTTGTTTAGTGACAATATCTGGTTGATTTTGATGGGACCTCGTTTGATTTTCTGATGAAGTGTTAGTTTTCAGACTTAAATGTGACTTTGCTCCTCCCTAAGTTTAATGGAAAACCTCGTATGTTCAATTTTATGAAAACATTTCTGATTCATGGAGTGGCAAGGCTGACAGCTTTCCAACTAATAAACACAAAAAAACCTGCTACAGATCCAGAATCTAATGAAAACTTAATCTAGATTTCCCCTGTTGTTGTGAAATCAAGCAAAAGTTTTCAGTCACCTTTGCTGCTCTTTTGTTCTGATGCTTGAATCTTCAGCCCCCCTGACAAGCCGACCTTAGAATCATTTTGTAATTACTTACCAAATCAAAAGACAAGCAGACACGCTGCAGAAGTCCTCAAGATCCTTAAAAAAAATGTTCAATCCTATAGTTTTATACAAGTAAAAGCAGGGAAGTATAATCAACCAAGTGTACCCATGCAAATACTGCAGGATTATATGATAATATGTTGTGATAAGTGCTGATGAATGAAAGTGTAAGTGGAGTTTATAATGTGGTACCTGCTTATTTGGAATAAATGATATATTATTTGTAGTTATATATATATATATATTTATATAATCTATGCATCACATCTTATTTGTAGATCTGTTTGCCAGGGAATGTTGCTGTGCAAAATGACATTTTCCTCTGAAACGTGGAGAATTATGCATAAGCAGTTGTGTGTTTTTAGGTACCTCTAAAATCAGTTTCATTGTAATTTATACATTATCACTGAACACAGTAAGGGAGCTGTTTCATAATCTATTATAATTAGGTCAGGAGGGTTCCCTCTCCTGCATCCACCATGAAATTTCCCCACTGGCTTTCCTGAAACCCACCTGGATTGACTTAAGCAAACTTAGTATTTCTCTGGATGAGGTGTTTCCTGCAGCCATAGCTTCTTCTTCTTTTTTTTTTTTTTTTTTAATTTTTTTTATCTCAGTCAGATTAATTGCGATTCAATTTGAATAAAACATATAGTGTTGGACTAGAGCTTTGCTAATCTTCTGTTGTTGGTCACAATCAGTGGTTGGAGACGAGGACCTGAATGGAGGTCTTGTCCTGCTCACGGGAGCTTCGGAAACACTCCATCTGTGTTCCAGTGCCTCTCTCTTATGAGTCAGAAAGTCTGCAATGGGCCAAAAGCAATTACTACCATGCCAAAAATGACAGTTTCAGCTTCATAAGCATTGATTGCAGAGATGGAAAATTAGGTTGATAATTCATGCTTTTGCTTTTTTTTATGCTCATTTGTCTTCCCTCTCTTTCCCGTTCACTTATTTTCCTCTCCATTTCATCAGTTTTAACAGTTCATTCACGGTGTGAGCGTGTCTCCACTTAAAGAAACTGAAAACACTTGGATTAATATGATGTCACATGTTTAAAATCAACACAGCCCATATGGTTTTTAATCAAAGGGATTGAATCATATTGGTTATGATGTTTTGGCTACTTCTCTGTCCTCTCATCTCTTGCCACCTAACTTGACTACAGTAGTTGGAACATCATCATACTAAATACACTTGCATATGATTAAATGTGATGATTCTAAGTGAGTTACAAAGGAAATGAACTATTCTTTTGTTGTTTTTTGCATAATGTTTCTTACTCTATGCCACATTTTCTGTACCAGTTACTGTTTCTCAAAATAATATTTTTTTCTTTACTCTTTTAAAGCTTTCATAATCATTTAAGTTCATAGTTTTGATTGTTTCTGTCCATGAGTCTCAGAGTTACTTTGACCTATGCTGCAAAACCTTAATTGTCAAATGCATCTATGCATCTTTCTTTTGTCTCATTTATGACCCACAGCAATTCCTGGGATTCTCAAAGTAATGGCTAGTCACTGTAAATTGTGCCTATTCAGCAATGGTGGGGCCAACAGAAGTGCCACAATGCTTTTTAATTGAGTTGTACAAACCTTGAAACTATTCCAAGCAGCTCTCAACATAATACAGTTTGTGTCTGTTGCCCCCACTTTTTTTCCATCACACACTGCCTCAGTCTTCTTTTCCTCTTTTTTGAAGCGCTCACCAACACACCAGCAAACTCACCACCGATGCTTGAATTCACTAAAAACGCCACTGGGTCTGAGGCAATTACTGCAACAACAAGCTATGACAGGAAATCAGAAATTGAAGAAACACCATATTTATTGCTTTGTTCCTCTTCATCTCTGTCACTGCTGTTGCAGTAGCAGCCACCTGTCACTGTGGGGAATCCTGCTACCTCTGGGGACAACTTTTAGGCCACAGACGCCCATGATGACACAACTGATTCTGCTCAGTGAGCTGATTTAAAACGTGGAAGCCTCTGATGACCTGAATTTGACGGCTCGGCCCTTTTGTCCTGCAGTGAGATGGAAAACTTTGTAGAGCAACATATTTACGATCAAACCGCTTCTCATTACACTGCAACCCCATAGAAGAGCCTTTTGTTTGTCCACTTCGGCCACACTAAGCACATCAACCAGAAAGTATAACTGACTGTGGCGTCTGAGCGTGTATATACAATGTGTACGTGTCTATGTGTGTGTGCAGTTTGTGTCTTACTATCAAAGGCTCTACAGGCCCCTTGAAAACAGCTGATTAAATGGCTGACAATAACATGACATAAATGCTTCAGAAGGAGAGAAGAGCCTCTGATTTCTGTCTCTGTTTTACTCCATTCTGGTCACAGTCACCCTCTTCCTGCCAGGCATGGTGAACAGACACAAAGTGCTTGTTCTTGGAATGAAATATCTGGCCGCCTAGCCCAACATGAAAACTGACAGGGACTCAAAGAGCTGCATGACTGCACGTCCCAACAATGAGGCCACACAAAAAGCACCAGCTCAGCAGAACTGGACGTCCGTTTCTCAGGCGTTTAAGCATGCAATTATGTTCCCTTCCACTCCCCACTTCACAACCAGGATCGGGGGAGTACAACGTGGTATCTGTAGTAGCTCAGATCCTACAGGGGACATGTGGAGACAAATGTTCATGTCTGTCTTGATTGGAAGGATTTTGTTTGCAGGAGATGTTGTGTGTGAAGAGATATACAAGATGAATGGGACACTTGCGTGAGTGGATGGATGTGGGTGGATGTCTGTGTGCACAGTATAGCTATAGTATTTATGTGGTTGGGAGATTATATCAGTGTGTGACCGTACATTTTCATGCATAGATGTCTGTGCATTTGCATGTAACAAGCTTTGGCAAAAAAAAAAAAAAACTTCAGAAAACAGCATTTAGGTCTGATAATAGTCTGATAGATGCTGAATACTGATAACAAGATATATGGAGCCTTTTTTAACACTGGTATGCATAATGCCCTTATGTGTGCGTGTTAGCATATGTGTGTCAGTATTTTATGGGATGTTATCTGGTGAGGACCAGTCCTGCTGGGGGCTAGGCCATGCGTCCATGCATGTAGCACACACACATTCACCATATGGGGTCCAGAGGGGCTTGCGGGGCCAGGCCAACCCATGCTTATGCACCATTTAGCACACATTGCTTTCTCCTTCATGGCTTCACTGCACTCCCCCTAAGACGCAAGTCAGAGCTGGAAAACTTTACACTGAATCACAAAGCAAAGGCCCCTCAAGGATCTAAGTCAAAGAATACACAAATCTGTATTTACTGGCATATTTGTCCAGTTTTCCATTTTCCTTTATGTCATTACTGTGATACTGTAGGATATCATCTTTTTAAATCTGTCAGCAGTGCTGCAGTGAGGCCTGTCAAAGGAGACTGTTGTGAAATAACCATCAAGTGTAAAGAAATATGGTTTCTAAGTATTTGTATGTAGGAATATAGGACAGCCCTCTAATGAATTTCCCTTTGGGATTAATTATCTATCTATCTATCTATCTATCTATCTATCTATCTATCTATCTATCTATCTATCTATCTATCTATCTATCTATCTATCTATCTATCTATCTATCTATCTATCTATCTATCTATCTATCTATCTATCTATCTATCTATCTATCTAATGCTTCTTCCTCTGTGTGGCCCCTCCCACAGTTTCAAACCCATTGGATACATTTAGACTATAGAACTTATACTGTATACTAGTAGTAGTATTTCTAGTATTACTAGTACTACTATATATATGTACAGTCATGGAAAAAAATATTAGACCACCCTTGTTTTCTTCTTCCTTCTTGTTCATTTTGATGGAATCAAGTACTAACTCCTGTGTGTATCATGTGACTAACAGACAGAAAAGAAAACATGGAATGCCTCAAAGCACTGTTTTTGGCAGTACAATGCCATACTGTAGCTATTGATGTAAGAACTTAAGTGATTTTGGTTATTATCAAGAAATCCATGGAAAATGGCTAGATATCAGCTCTTAAATTAAACTCTTATGAGCTATTTTTGTTGTTATCATTATATTGTCCAAACAAATGTACCTTTAGCTGTACCAAAATGATCAAGAAACTGAGGAAACAAAAGGGTTGTCTAATATTTTTTTCCATGACTGTAGCTGTGCATTGTAATCCATCTAGGCATTTCTAAAATGTATACTGTCCATAACGTACATACAACAAAAATTTAACAACTTTGATTCTGCAATGTAGTTTAGACTTTCAAAAGCTGGATGCATTTGAAATCCTACACACACACACACGCACACACACACACACACAGATGCACTCAGAGTCACAGTGACATGTTGCTCATAGTGACTTAATTATAGGAGTTACTCCATAACTCTCTCACCATCCATCTCCCTTTCCATGTCCTCCTTTTTTTTTTGCTTCTCCATATCCTTCCTCCCCTCATCCATCCCTCCCTCTCCTGGTCTGTCTGTGTGTGGTCTGGAGACACTGTAAATCCTCAGCTCACACATGGTGCCACCCAACGTGATGTTCAGGCCCCCTTATCCACAGTATCAGCTACCATGTCAGAGCGACCGGGTCAAGGCCAGTTATGCCTCTCTACTTCCTCTAAGAAGCCTTAATGAACTCTTTCCACTTATAAAAAAGACAAGATCTAGCTACTTTTATATGTGCTACACTGTGAATCTGGTTGTCCATCTTCAAGTGGTTTGTGGCTGCCCTTGTGAGAACAGAGTAGGGACTGCAGTAGTTTAAGAGAAAATACCTTTAACTGCAGTACATGGTGTTAACATATTAGAGTCTGTATATGAACAGCAGTGTACTGTGAGTTGGTTTTGGTTGTTTACTAAACCCTGTCACTGTACTAATGACAGGATCAGCATCAGAAAAAATTATAATCCTATTTGAGTGTTTATTTACCCCTATAACTCATAACTGTGCACATAGTTGAGATTTCTCTGTGATGCCGGCAATTGCGGAAGAACCCCATAACCCTGGATGGGATTCATTCACCTAGACCACTGAAATGGTCAACGAGCTTAGGTTTCTTTACCTTGACTTCTCATCCATAGCCACTAGAGGGAATCACTTTAAGAAATCCAGTGTGACTCACTCTTTTCTCTCATTTTTCTTGCTTAATCAATGAAGACACACTCTGTTTACACATCCTGTCTTTCACCTGGATGTTAAACATCTGACTGCTTTCCAGGCTGTCATAATCACACATAGCATACTGGTGACAGAAGGGGTTTAATCTCATTCAACTGTGAGGCCCTGGGAACAGCGGAGGCGTTGAAAAATAAAGCCTAAACTCCCAGTGTCTTTGCTTGGCTGGCTGGGTGGTCTCACAGACACAGGCAAATATCATACTAAGTGACCGTCCTCTCTACAGTTCACATCAGCATTTTCAAACAAATAGAGGAACAGGACACACTGCTAGAGCGGAGATACGAGCATGCAACAGTGGGCGCACAACCCCTGCTCAGCTATGGTCAGGCTGAGCTGAGAGGTGGTCACATGTGCAAAAGAAGGGAGAGAGATTTATGAAGAAGTGGAAGTGATAGAGAGAGAGTGACCATCAAAATCAGTGGGGATGAGAGAGAAGGTAGGGAGGAAGGAAAGGAAGGAGGAAAAGAAAGAAAGTCACGGCTCTGTGTGTGTGGTCCAAAGACCTCCAGGCTTGTTCCGGGGTGAGTGTGTGAGTGTGCGCTTCCCCAGGCTCAGAGAGGAAGGAGGGGGGAGAATGAAAGGAGAACGAGACGAGTCTGCACAATAAAGGGAATGTTTGCCTTTGCTTGTGTATGAAAGCGAACGAGTGAGCTGTTCTTTTATGTGGAATAAGCAAGCAAACACTGGCATGTTTGGCCCGCCATGGGGAGATTACTGTGTTATTTGCAAATATATCAGCTTGCCCATGAAACAGCTGCTTTTCACCGGGCTGTCACCCGGCAACAATAAAAACCTTTTCACTTTGAGACATTTTTTTTTCTTTTTTTAATTAACAGTTGTTTACCTGTACCCTAGTGTGTCTGTGCCATTATGATTGTGGGGAACTAAACCTTGATATGCTTCTTGATTTAACTGTAGGAGACTTTTATAACCAGTCATTGTACCAATGGAACTTTGTCATTAATCTATATAATTTTTCATCTTAGTGTGTTTTTTTCATGATTCATACATCATTGGATTTGTGTATATTACCTTCCAATACCAATGAGCCTACAAACTCTAAACTGTCACACACCGAATAACAAATATGCCTCTTTTAGCTCAGATTCACTTCAAGAGATTCACTTCAAAGGTGTCAGTGCAAAGTTTGATCCCTCCTCAAGGTTTGTTTATCACAGGGATTAAAATCATCTGTGTGAATGATCCTTTTCTTTGTCTTTCAACCCCACAGTGAACATCTCCACAAGAACATGCACCCACACTGACATGGAAACAGATGAACAATATTTATCATGTGTGTTCACACACACAAAATCACAAACACAAATGCGGATGAACAAATACGCTACAGATGTGTTTCTGGTGTGCATGTGTCACAGAAACATTGCACATTCATACACAAGTCATATATAAAACAATGTCTCCTGGACAATTTGTAAGTAGCATGACCACAGTTGTACAAATGAATACACATGCACCAACATATTACTTACAATCCCAAACAGAGCACATATTCCTACATACATCAAACTCACATACTTGTGCTCAATTAAAATCAACACTCAGTAAGGCCTCAAACCCCGAAGAGACATTCTCTACAGTGAAATGTGGGCTTTATCTAGGGCACTGAGGAGGTCTGGTGCTGAACAGACAGGGTTAATTGGAAGTCCACTGCAATGTGCCGCAAACACAGAGACCCCCATACCCTTCTTTAAATAAAGATCCTGATTGGATTCCATCACTCATCTGGTAAGGTCAGACCAGAGGTTTTTCCACCTCAACCTAGAAGGAAACAGATGTCAGTACAAAGGCTATAGGACACACAACATACTCACGCTTGCACACACACAAACCACTTCAGATTAGGGAAAACATATCAATTACTGCAAAACCAAGTGACTGCTGCCCAAATAAGGGTGGCACACTGCTGGCTACCCCCATTTATTTTATGTTGAGAATTCTTCTAAAACAGTATGAAAGGAGCTTTTAAGCACAGAAATGTGTGAAGGTTGTAAGTAAAAAAGGGGGAAATGTGCATTCATGCCCAGTAGAGTGTGTGATGATGTCTTGAATGGCTGCATCCATGTCCAATCACAATACTTTCCAAATGCCTCATAGAGTTCACCCAATCAAACTTACTTTATCAAATGCAGTGATGCGAGTTAGTTGGTTTGAGTCTATTTCTAATATGGTTATAAAGTTTTCATTTTACTTTCTTCCCAAATAATACTTCCCATCAGGATGATTCGAGATAAACATCAGTTTCATTTATTGTAATGCTGGGCCTTGTTTGAATTGATGTAATGGCTGTTGAGTGTTGCATTCAAGTGGAAATAATACATGCCAGAATAGAATTTCGGATGGAAAGCGTCAGGTCTGCGTCAGATTTGCTATTTGGTATCCGGAGCCAAACATTGACGTATCCATGGAGTGTTAATGAAGTCAGAATTTCTTTTTTTTCTCAGTATGTGTTGAGGTTGTCAGCTGCAGCCCCACATGGCCGTCAGTGCAAAGCAGGATGTCCTGTCTGACAGCATGAAGTAATCAGCATCACTAGTCACTTTGCCTCAGTGACACGCAAAGCTGGAGAGAGACAGGGTAACATAAACACGGGTGAAGACGCAAGACCCATGTATGGCTGCACTTACATAAACATGAATATGTATGCACAGACATGCACAGATACTCTCATGTACACTTCTATCAATGCTCTAGGCTGATATCCATCCATTTCCCCTGTCCATCACACAAAAGCTACTTTCTATACCGCACATGGTCTATTTATTTTTCTATCCAAAGCCAGTTTTTCAGCCTTCCTTTCCTCCGTCCAGTCCAAACAAGCATGCAGACCTGACGGTGAGGTTTTGTTTAGCAGAAGCTGTGCACAAAGTGGGTTTCAGACAATGATGATTTTGTGACTTTGTTTTATTTGGTGAAGCCAGTGTTTGCTAAAAGAGGGAGAGGGCAGTTTGTAGTTAGAGTGCATGGTGCTATATGGGTGTCTTTAAAGTGAAAGCTTCCATTGATACTTGCTCTGTGACAAACCTACATGCACATGCATTTGTTTAAAGCACATTACACTCATACACACTCAGAGGCAAATGTGTCCCCTCCTTCCGAGCCTCATCTTTACTGCAGTAACCCATGGAGATGTAGAGGCTGGTGATGGCTCAGTGACTTCTCTGCATGGATGTTATTCATTCAGCAAGGTCTTAAACTTTAGCAACCGGTTTATTACATACACCTGTACAAACTAATGGAATCCAGTACAAAAGCTAGAGAGGATATGATTCAAGCCAATCGTCATTCATCAATCCATAGTTAGTGGTGATGTTGTGTTGTACTGTAAACTGCCGACTACTAGAATGATGTGACATGTGTGTTTCTTGGACTGAAAATGGACGAATAGCATATGGAAATACATCTACAATCACTGATGCTGGCATTTCTTCTTTTTTCACTTTTCATTCAACCTTTATTTTGACAGGCAGGTCCATTACCAAACAGAGAAATGTTATGATGATGTATTATAAGTCTTTTCAAACATCATATATTTGGTTTTGAGGATAATTTAACTGCAAAATTTCTCCACAAGTGAGATGAAAATTAAAAATAGACTAGCCTGTTTGATTTACACTCCGCACTAAATCTTAAAATGTGCAACTGTCTGAGTAGAGTTATATAAAGGTAACTTTCAAATAGTGCTAAAATATTGAAGGTGTTTTTTAAATCCATGTGGTGTCAGTTTTTGAAGGCTTTGAGCACATTTAGACCTGATCTCAACACTGTGGGATAAAAAAAAAAAAAAAAATGCTGTGCTAAATGACACCGTGGTTGTGTTCTGAACAAACCATCACTACACAGAGAAGCAAGGAGTCATGTTTTACAGGGCCAGCATGTCGCCCTGGGTGCATTCCCACCTATGTCTATATGATTCATACAGGTGTGCCTGCATTGGAGATCTGTCTGTGTGTATGTGCGTGTGCGTGTGTGTGTGTGTGTTGCAAGGTCATAACCCACGTGTTTACCCAACCGTCCATCTATCTACCAAGACACATTCACCATTCACATCCAGCATGCAGGAATGTTTATGATACTCTGTTAAATATAATGATGGCTCGGTTTGTCTCCATGAATTAAGACCTTTTCTATAAAAAGAAGAAAAGGAGGGTTCCCCTGGGGCATGTTTGGGGGGCTCTCTGCTCACAGCACAATGGTTTTTATACACAGTTCTGGAGAGCTGTAACTGCGCTCTCCGAATATGTTGTGACTTCACGCTGTCGGCTAAATACAAGCCAGACAGCCTATCTGACGTTCAGTGGGTTTTTACAGCGTGATGTTTAAAGTGAAGCTCTGTTCTGTTTCATTTCTCTTAAAAGGCTGTTGTGGTGAGTTTTGGTGCAACAATACCTCTGAAAATAACAGCTAACAAAAGTTACTGTCTTGACTCTGGCTAATGGTAAAAAACATGTATGACAATTATTTATTTTCCTCCACAGATGCATGAAATCTTATTTGATTCCACAAATTATGTTGGCACTGATTCTGCTGCCTTCCAGTTTATTAGCAGTGTAATATTTTATCTCAGTTGTTCGTGTCCTCTTGAATAAAACCTGACTTTCGTCTGTTGGATTTACAAACTCTACGGTACATTTCTGATGCCATTAGTTTAGAGGAGTCACTTTTGAGATAGTTGTGAACACCACATTGACCATTTTCGGCAAAATAATGTGAAATAAGCAATTGTGATATAATGGTTGTTGAGGCTTTCAAAATCTCCACTAATGCAAAGACATATATAATAATATAATGACCTGCAGGTTAAACCAAAGGGAAAATTTAAATAGACACAAATGAGACCCAGGCTGCAGGTAATTTAAATCTACAGTTCTCTTGCACCAACAACCACACAGTGTTTAGGCATGTATTCTGTAAAATGGCAATGATTTACACAACGTATATTTTGTTTTTTTTATCCTGTAACACGCTACAAAGCAACTCTGAGGAAACAATGTAGCCTGCCGGGCCTCTCAATCAGAGCCCAGGCTCAGCTCGACCAGAGCCAGATGTGGTTCTTGAGATGCTGATTATGTTTGTCTTGTTTACAAATGCAGCTCAGAGCAGATTCCTCCTTTTCTGGCCTTACTTTTTCTATTTTTTTTCTTGCCTCTCCCCTGAATCTATATACACAGACTCTCATTCTGACATAAACAGCAAACAAAGAGCATTTTGGTCCTGTCATATAAAAGACTCTTGTTTGTTAGAAAATGTCGCTCAGGGCCATGGTTTATGGCATCAGTACAGCAGTGCTGATGCTTGTGTGAGTCCATTCAGATTGCTTGTTTACTCAGGAGAAAAAGTACAGCGGAAATCTCTGAGTGACAGTTAAAAAGTATAGAGATGACACCATTTCCCATAAAGTCATTTTGAGGACAGAGAGAAACGACTTCATCTAATTGTTGACAAAATCAAGCTGAACTTTCCGAGAGTATACATAATACTGTCATCTGCACTTAGTGGTGTTTTCCAAAAAAGTAAAATATCAACTAATGCTAATTTCTATTTTATATTAAGTGTTCCATATTTGTCCCTATGTGTTTGTATTTGATTTGAAATACCCTGAAGGTTATATGAGTGGGACCTGGCCATGAGGTTCGTGGGAAGATTAAAATAAAAATACATAGTATACGTAGCTATGATAAAATATTGTGTATCCCTGCTGGGCTGCGCCCCACATCAGCAGGCCCCCCGCTGTGCCCCCCACTCAAGATCAACCAGTGTAGCCCACCCTTTTGCCCCTCACAGTCCTTGCTACAGGAAATGACCTCACACACAGAGAATGAACCCACACCATCAGACAATAACCTCTTTCACCTAAGGTCAAAGGTTGGCGAAGTCATGAGGGAGTCAGGGTGTGTGTGTTGTAAAAGTGTATGAGGGCAGGCTCTGATCAGTTGTCAGTTGTGGACGGTCTGTGACTCATGTATCTGTGTGAGCGATTTTGTGGTATGTCAAGCATGTGTGACTGTCCGTGTGTAAATATGTTTTCTTTTTTTAAGTGTGTGTGTGTGTGTGTGTCCATATGCAGGTGGACACACAAGGACATTTTTGATCATTGTGTATGTTGCATGTGTGTGTGTGTTTGAGGGGCAACACAAATGAGAGGTGTGGGTTTCTGTGTGTGTGTGTGTGTGTGATTAGAACTTCTGGGTTTCCTTTAAAGTCATGCATGACCTCTTTTGGATTGACCACTCAAAACAAAGGCAGAGTGAGGCCACTTGCTTCATTCAGATGTCACAATAGTTACTGGAAGCATTCCTCTTAAGAGAGGAATGTGCCTATTCCCTGCTCTTACATGCATGAGTCTAATTTTGTTCAAGTCACTTCTGGTTAACACTTGTTGAGTTTTGGTAATGCTTTTCTAGATTTAATGCATAAATTAGTTAATCACATCGATCTCTGTATTAAAATTCAAGAATTTAAGTGATGGTTGACTCAAGCTCCAATAATATCCACAATGTTTAAGATACAGTGTTACCACTGTGATGTTTACAGTCAAAATAAACCTGTACAGTTACAATGCCACACTCACAGCCTTATACACATGCAGGACAGCTCAGTCCAGACCCTGGACAACTATCATCACCATCTTTTTCTTGTTTTGTGAACCAGCTCATCAACAGAGCCCCCCCTTCCCTTTTTTCCAAATTACATCATGGTCTTAAACAAGTTCAACTCATCCTTGACAATTGCATTTTACTTAATATCCAGGCACTAAAGTGAAATCATTTCTCTTGATTGGACTTGACCAAATATTGGACAAAATATTGGTGGTACTCTCTGTCTTTCAAGCCTGTTTACACACATGGCTCCACAGCGTGTATGACACGGATCAGGGCGTCTCCAAAATGTGCAGAGCTTTCCATTAAAATGTTGTGAGGACAGATGAATGCTGCAGCATGTAATTTAGATGAAGTAATTCAAGTTCCTAAACTTTATTCCAGAAATTTATTTGTCATCCAGTCCCCCTCTTCTCTACACAGCTTGTCATTCTCCACAAAGCAAAGACATTTTATCGAAAAGACTGTGTGTATACAAGCACATGTTGACTTCATTCTGACTGTTTGACATTTCGGTTCTATACACCAGCATAGTGGTGAGAGCACAGATGAATGTGTGTTTACTGTATCTGATTCCTGTGGTCCCAAACCTGCAAACCAGCACTCAAACCATTTCTCCCTCAACTGACATCCTCTGTCCTCGTGTTATTTTTCCTGCATATCAAGAGACAGACATGCACAGAGCACCAATTACATCACACTTGACTTCACCATGAAAATCTCAAACAATGCTGCTTTTGAATGAAGCAGATGCATTTCTCAGAGCTGCCAAGGCTTCAGAGCTCGCACCTTCTCCGCGAAACACGAAGCTGGATTCAGATAAGCTGTCAACGGCACATTCTGTGTATACACAACAGTCCTTGGCAGTCCATGGAAAGTCAAAGCAATAATTAAAATGCAGCCAATAAATGCTCTTCCATTATATCCAGCTGTGTTTACATTAAACCCTTCCATTTCGAAATGTCAAGTCAGTCTCCCGCCCTCTCCATATACTGACTCTCTCTCTATCACCACTTCTATCTTTAATCCCATTTTGTCATTTTCACCTACCACACACATTTCATGCACACATAACATGGAAACCCCCCGTGCTCATCTTCCTGTGGTTTGACATGTGTTCTGTCAAATTTCAGCAGAAAATGGTTGAATATTTACTGCAATTTTGGCTCTGCTGTGAGTGAGTTAGAGGAGAGACGGTCCAAATCTTGACCAATATGCATAAATTAGGCGAGAAGATTGTTCACAGACTATAATTAGGAAACAAGTATTTTAGCTGAAAGATACAGGCGTGGGTAATTATGACAGCTATTTTCCCCTGCTCAAGTCAGACCTCACAGTAAGCCCGTCAGACGTTTAAACAGAACCTCGCAGACGCCCACAGACACACACAAGAAATGCAGGTGTGATATTAAAGATGGCTGGGATTGAAATAGGTTTCACAATCCTCCGTACACAGATGTGCTGCGAAGCAACAATAAACTCCCTCTCTCATTCTGCTCTTGCTATCTCTTGAGATGCCCCAGATTGAACTGTGTTTGGACTAATTGGCTACTTACGCTATGACCTCATGGTATTGTGGGGAAAACAAGCAGATGAGAACTGTGACGGTGCATTGATGAGCCAGAAGGGAGTTTGTGCAGACGCTGTGGTTTGGCTGCAGGTGCTGTCAGCACATACTCTACAGGTCTGCACCACGTCATGTTGAAATGAATAAAAACATGTTATTTCCCTCTTCGTCTGTCTCTCGTCCACTTATTCAAACCCCACACTTTTTTTTCTTCACTCCATACAGATAAATAGGGGATTATGAATATGCACAGCGCTTATGAAAATGACTCAAACATGAGCTGTAATTGTGAACATTGTCATTCCCCTGATGTGTCCACTTATTTCAACTGGGAAGAAACAATTTACATTTTAAAATGATGGATTCGAGTTCTAAGATTTCAAGGCTGAAACGTCCTCGTGCTGAGTCCAGAATCCCAGAATCTGCTGCGGCTGCACAAAAGTGTATTTTCCAACAGAAATGTTGTCATTCTGTCAGAATGCCCAAATTCCAACACAACTGATGCAAATAAAGACATCGTGATTAACTGTTTTAAAAACATCCCGACCTCTGTAATGACAGAGTGTTTATGTCAGAGAGTGTTTATGTCAGAGGAGCTCTCAATCACACATAATTTAGTCCACTATGTATTGCTTTGTCTCCAAGTGATAAACTGCATCCTCTTTCCTCTTTTTATTGTTTGTTGTTTATTTTTATTGTTTTACGACAGGATACGATACAAATTTCTTTATTAATCCCCAAAGGGAAATTCATTTGTCTGTCAGCTCATCACCATTTGCAGAAGAATCTAAAAAGCCCGATGGCTGAAGGTAAGAAGGATCTTCTATATTTCTCCGTCCTGCAGCAAGGAAAGAGGAGCCGTGCAGAATGGCCTCCACCACCCTCAGTGAGCATCTCTCCACCACATCCCTCAGTGAATCCATCAGTGAAACATGACTGAAGTCCCCTGATATCATTAAAAGTGCCTCAGGATGTTTAGTCTATATCCTAGCAACGACTTCATGGAGAACTGCAGATGGAACTTCAGCAGTTGCCATGGGTGGGATGTACACAAGTATTGTTATGATTTGAAAAAATGTCTACTTTCTGAGTCCTCACCAATATCTCCAGCTCTTCATCACTCTAGTTGGGCAGGCAGTTGATATTTCCCATGATGACTGATGACAGAGAGGACCAAACATCTCCACTTCATCCAGCCTTCATCTTTGCACACCTCTTCATCTCAGGTGGAACAGGAACAGGGAGTCATTCTCCAGATCTGCTCCATTTTCAATGAAAGAAGCTCCTCTCCTGAAGAAGCTCCTCTCCCCACAGAGGTATCCATCAGTAGTTGACAAAATATGACAAAAACACAACAAAAATAAAGCAATGGTTGAGTAAAAACTCAGAGTTACCAGACTTTGCTGCTCCCAGTTGAAAAGCATGTTCTGTGTTAACAATAATAACATTAACCCTTTAAAATGTAGTGTTTTATGTAGGCTAAATCTTGTTTTGTCAATTACAAACATGGTGAAGTAACTGTGAACAATGTTTATATTGGTTTTATTCTTTGAAATGTAAGTATGATAGCTCCGAGAGTTTGTGTTAGTTGCTTGTGTTGTCTTAAGTTGCAGTGCTTTAAGATTTCAGGGCCAGCATGTGCTGTAGTACTATGTATGCTGTAGCTTTGATTTCAAAACAGAGTGAATTTTCCTTGACAGAATGATTTCGAGGGGTGAAATTACAAACTGCACCTCATGTTCACCAGACAAACTATTACTGTGATACAAAATCCTGTAATTACAGGTTTATATGCTATTAGGCACACCTCAGAATAGCTCTGGTATTCCAAACACTGCTTAATACCATTTAATCCCATAATGCATACTGTAATACCATCTTTTTTTTTCTTTTTCTTTTTTCAAAACTGCAAGCAACTAGCCATGAAAAGCAGCAGCCCCTGACACACCATGGACAATGGCTTTGTTTGAAGACCGTGATGATGACTGATGCATTTAATTTGTTAAAATTAATTAAGGAGGTATATCCCAGATTCATTAAGGACAAACATGACAATTACTTTTTGAGTGAGTTTTATGAATTTATGTTACTATTCTCACCAGCCATGACTATGTCATGATGATTTCACTCTGTGGTTTTAATTTTCATGACCACATTGATTAAAAGATTTCCTGGATCTTCTTGCTAGTCTCCGTCTTGTGCGGTATGAGCCACTTACATCCACGGAAATAAACTGGATTTGAATTTACAGTCCAGAGACTGTCATTTTGGGGTGCAATGCTAACAGTGAAGTTGTTGATAGGTTTCTAAATCTCATAAACACCTTTCTTCCATCCAATACTGACTAAGTCAATCAAGTTGTTGACAGCTTTAATGACAAATGAAAATTTTCACTTGACCCAATTGCTCCCACACAGATCAAAAAAACACACGTTCCCAAACCACTATGGAAAACTGTTGCAATTGGGCCAGCTGAGAGGGAACTGTTGAAAAGCAGAGAGACAGTGGAGGAAAAGCAAATTACATGTTCACCCAGACAGATGACATTTACATTTACAATGATGCAGTCAGGACAGACAGACAACCCCATTTCTTAAGAGTAATTTCACTAAGCCATGATAATCCTGGTCTTCTGTTCTACGGTCGATTGTCTCCTAATTCCACCATATCTTTAAAACACACACATGCATGCTGCCACAGCTGTGCAGCAACATCCATTGTGCTCTGGCTCAGCTTATCAGCGCTCAGATTGAAGTTAGATCTTCACTTTCTAAACTCCTTTATACATACAGGTGCAGCCAAACACCAGGCTAAAGAGAGAGGAACAACAGAGTGCTCCTCTCACAGCTTGGCTCAGCTGCAGGTGAGCCGGCTGGAGACCAGCACCGTCCTTACAGGTGATGCACACGCAGATGTCCAAAATATACGCTACACTTCAGCAGGTGGGAGCAGCAAAAAAGCGGCATAGAGTTTCATTTAAGCAGGTCAAATGGTATGGATCTAAGAGGTGTGAGAAAGCAGGAGCATGGATACCGAGGGAGGAGCGAAAACACGGTGTGGAGTTTGATTAATCAGGATATTCCTCAGTGGAATAGATTTAACTGACGGCGCTCCACAATGTTGAATATGGTGTTCCACAAGTTAACAATCTTGTCCACTGAGGTTTCAATTTCATTATGCTGATGATACACAATTGTATGTCTCTGTTTCCCCAAAATGACCCCAGTGTACCACTTTTTCTCACTGACATTAATACGTGGCTCTGTAACAACCTTTTAAAATCAAATCAAGTAAAATGGAGTTGATCAACATTTTATGTTCCATGCAGATCACTGAGGTTTTTGAATGCCTTAATTGGAGTAATGTTAATTCAGAATAATGTTGTAGCCTCCTTCCCCTGTAATTTCTTATCATTGGTTTTTGTCCCTTATATCTGCTGTACGTTATTCGATCGACTAATTACTGACTCTCATTCAGTGGGCTATTCACAGAATTTACTTTGTTTGTACTAAATTTCTTACCTACATGTTAATTTAATTATTTATTTTATGTGTGTGCCCTGCTCTGTGGAGCACTTTAGGCTACATGTTTGTATGAAAGGTGCTATATAAATAGAGCTGAGTTGAGTAGCACAGAGGTATGCATCCATGCCCTTGGAATAATTTCTCTTAATGAAGGTTGATGCTGCTTGTTTATGGGCTTGAATTCCATTGAGGAAAGTAACAGTTCCCACTGCTGTTAAGACTCAACTGAACAGGAGGTCTGGGTGAGTAAACAGAGGTCTGGACAACTTATGAGGTTCTTACTTTTAAATGTGTCACTTTTTCCAGTGGGCCTCCCACAGAGACCCCCCTCAGGTCAAATGGAAGTAAGCAAACCTTTTACCAAGGTGAACGTCTGCAGTCAAAATGTGCAGGACTGCAGATGTTAGAATGTATAACAAATATGTTTGTTTGCGAGTGTGCGTCTGTGAGTCAAAATTTCCTATCTTTCTTTACACAATTTACAGAAATGAATTAAGAAGCCAGCTCCATCTGTGTGACTGCTTTCACTGACTATTTTGGGTTCTTTCACTCTCCTTCTTTCTTTTCCCCTCAGCTTTTTGTGGAGTAACAGCATTGATATTGTATTATACTGCTTATTTGTTGAGGCCACGTGTATACATTCAGAGCAGCACACGTTTCCTGTTAACATTGGAGGCTGAACTCACTTCCAAAAATTACAGCTTCTCAGACCAGTTCTGCAGACCAGACCACTGCCTTGTCTAAATATCAGCCAAGCTCCAACATTGTCTGTCCCAGATCTCAGAGAAGCTGTTGGCCAAATGGTGAAGTGAACTGTTACACTGAATCCAAATGAGACTCAAACTCAGTATTCATGTAAAATGTACAAAACACATTCTTCTTTTCACATTAACATGCCAACTATTCTTCTGTGAAATCTGACTACAAGTTGTGCAAATGTTACAGTGTAGAGTATGAGACACACACTTTCAAATTAAATTGAAAGGACTTGTGCATTGAACCTAACAATGTTCACTATTTCAAGGAACACACGAAGCACAAAATCAAGTTGAAATTGAAAATTCAAACATGTATTTTAAGTTTACAAGGCTTTACTTATTGTGATTAAGTCAGACAAACATGAGCATTTTCCATATCACATCACGGTGCCCTCTCTGTTGCTGCTGGATGGAGAATAATGGGATTGCCCCGTTGGATCCTCTCTGAGCTGCTCTGATTGTGCATACAAAGCCATTCGGAAATTGGAAGCAGTAAACAGAGGCCAGGTGGTGCTGTGAGCTGTCAAACAGCTCTGTGTATGATTGAAGACAACCTTGAGCTGGAACATAAACATCCCAGCAGGCTCTCGACCATGCACTCAGCCGCTACAGCTTCACAGGCAGCCAGGATGGACCGGGGAGGGTGAGGTGGGGGGGTGGTTCGGGTCTGTCAAAGATGGAAGGGGAGGGGAGAGTTATATGGTTTGGCAGAAATATTGGAAATGGTACCTGTATGAGGCTTCCAAAGGGGGGATACTGTGGAGGTGCAATACTGTGGAGATTTTCTGGATGTGAATGTGAAGCCAGAACAGACAGAAACACACACCTTCAAGAATAATAACAATCAAGTAAAACTGAAGTCTTATTTTCATAACTTTGGAAATCATTTCTGTTATTTATGAAAACACTGTATACCTATCACAGAAAGTGTTGACTTCTGTGAACATGGTGACAAACATAATCTATCAGGGCAAGAAACATGAGATCAGACAAGCTGTAAAGACGCCAACAGCTTCAGGCCAACAGTCAGGTGAGACTTACTGAAAGAGGTGTTCGAAGACGTTTATTTGACATATTGAAAGGAAGAAACTGAGGAAAGTGCAGCCTTTGGAGATTCAGCCTCATTGTGACACAATCATTTTACAAATACTAAACACTGGTGGTTGTGGTGGTCAGGGAGTGAAGGAGGGGTGTGTGGGGAGGAGGGGGGGTGGTAATGAAAACTTTAGGTGAATGAAGTGGAGTTAGTTTGATCTGATGCTACAAAGAATCTGAGGTGTTAACCAAAGCAAGACTGAAGACAAAACTCCAGATTACATTTTTTCTAGCATAATTTTTATGTTATAAGATTTTCTACTCTACATATGTTTGGTCAGACTATATTTTTTGAGTAAAACTTTTTTGATTGTCTAAATACTTGTATTTCTTGCCCTACTGGACTTCTCTTTACCAGTGTTATCATTCTTCTTAGATCTAACCCCTTTGTCATTTGTCTCTAGTTTCTGTTTTATTTTGAAGTTCCTGTGTCATGTCTTCCTGTGCTTTCCCTCATGTGATTACCTCATGTGTCTCGCTTGTGTATGATTGCTCCACCTGTGTCTTGTTTCTCCCTCCTGTATATTTACCTCAGTGGTTTTCCATTGTTGGTTCATCTGTGTTCATCCTCAGTGTTCATGAATGTTTCCAGCCTGCTTTTGTATTCCCCAGCAAGTTCCTTTGTTTCATTCATAGTTAATAGTTAATTTTCTTCGTCACCCTGTCCCTGCTTCCAAGTCTCTGTCTGCATTTTGGGTCCCTCTGCAAGTCTGCATACATACAGTCGTATTAAGACGATACGGTTGGTACAGTGGACAGACAAGGTAGTACAATAAATATTTCTTCCCATCGTACTGTGCATCTAAAGAAATATATGCAAGAATGTCCTCTCTCAGGCATCCTTTTTTTAGTTTTGTTCAGTAGAGTGAAGGAGAGAGAGTGAGACAGAAAAAGTTTGAAAGAGGACATTCTTACTTAATTGGGATTGGGAGTATATTTGTTTTCAATAAAGAGGTGTGCTTTGTTTGCATTCTCTCTGTTTCTGCTGCTCTTTTTCAATTCACTTTAATGAGAATGGACTAAAAACTTCCTGATCACCCTGCACCTTCATTATGAAGGCTGACAGATACAGCTTCCGAATAATTTCCCTCCATTACTCCTCAGTTAAGAAGCTTATTGATTTGATGATTCAAAACAGTCTGTGTATTTTCCAGTGCGGTTTTGGATACTTTTGCTTTTCGGAGCTATAGAGACAACAGTCTGACTCAAGATGTTGTGGTTTGCATTTGCAATATAAAAAATATTAAAGGTTGATAGTTTGATTAATCTGAAATCTCCACTGATCCTGACATTAAGTCTGACAATGAACCTAACTGAGAGGAGACTATTCATCTAAGGATATTAATGTGTTGGCACATTTCTGCTTGAAACTGTAATCCACCTGCAAATCATAAATAAGTGCATGCACTAAACAGAGTTTTTCCACTTATCCCCGTGGCTGTTAGCCAGCCACCAGCCTTGAGGGGTGTGGGCCCTGCCAGGGGTCAAAGAAGGTGATTGGCTGATGAAGTCAGTCTGGGATTGATGCCCAATTTCTCCAGCTCCTAAATGAATACTTCATCTTCTTTCCTCATTAAGGAATCCATGCGGATCTGGAGGAGGAGGAGTTGATAAAAATGAACAATTCACAGGGAGGAAACATTGGCTCCTTGGAGCCACAAAATAATGACAAAGTAAGCAAACAACGGGCTGTTTCTACAGCATGTTAAGGTGAGGCACAACACCATATAGTTTCCATTTTGGCAACATGATGAAGAGGACTGTTTAAATACAAACTTTCATTGAACCAGAACATTTGGTGGTTGATTCATAGATCAGACACTTGTTGTGATTTTTGCTGTTTAATCGCCTTGTTAGAGATCAGCATGGTATAAGTACTGAAGAAGGTCAAATTAGGTTTGCCTGTAAAATTCACAGCTGCACTCTGGAATTTCATTCAAAAGCCGAATATCCCTAACTTTTTGCGAGTATCAACTGCATATCTGCATATTTGTAAGTTTAGCAACACCTCTTTGTGTAGTAATTTAATAGCTCATTCACAGGGAAGCAGTGGATGTGCTGGTGTAATAGGGCTTCAGCTAACCATTAATTTCATGATGGATCAACCTGCCAAATATCTTCTCAATAATCAGCTGATTTTTTTTTTCTTGCTGGATGATGACAATCACATAAAACACAGAGATTCAATATTTCCATATCAGACAAATAGAAGCAGCACGTCCTCACAAATAAGAGGCTGGAAACAGGGAAGACACTAACTCCAAAAGAATGTATGAATTAACTAATCCTTTCATCTTTATGGTGTAATGAAGGTTTAATCGGTGACTGTATTGCTGTTTCATGTTGTACATATGCATAGTCATTAGCTTCTTTTATTCAAATTACAATTTAAAAAGTCTGAATAAACTTGTCGTTGTCACTTGCTGTAAGAAATAATCCACTGCCTGCAACCACAAAATGAAAAGAAGCTGATTTGGAGTACAGTTCTCTGTTCTTGGTATAATTCCTGTAGTGAAAAATTAGTCCATCTGATCCATATTAGCACATGAATGAAAAAAAAAGGAAATATGCTCATGTTCGGTCAAGGGTCTTTTGGCATCTTATGGGCATACGTATTTCATTAGTTCACACAGATGCAAGCAATATAATCTCCAAGAGCATTTTTACTGGCATATCTTTACGGCCTCTATACTACAGTATTTGAAAAGCTGGACCATTTTCCACAATGACCCTGTGGCACTTTGTTGGAGTCTTACAACGTTACCACCATGACAACGGTCTGAACATGTCTGGCACAGGTAGTGCAGCACTTAGGACTCCTACCTACTTACTTAAAGGACATGTTCTACTGAGACAAGCCTGCTTCTATTCAGGGGCATTAGGGGGCATCGCAGCCTAACTTTGAGGGGAGCATCATCTTGCTATTTCCCCTCTGCCACTCAGACACCACACCAGCGATATCTCATGTCAGTGAAATGATATTATTGTTGCAGTTGATGGGGTGGTCTCCATTCGGCCGTTCCACTGGTGGCAAATAAAAATGAAAATGCAGATAGAACTAAACAGAGAAATAGTGTCCAAACTTGCAATTTAGATTGTAAAAAAAAAAGAAAGTAAAATGGAAAAATGTTTTTAAATACAGCAAAAGTTGATTTGTTTGAATAAAAATGAAATTCTGGGTGATGAATTGAGAAAAAATATCACTCTGCAAGCTAACACTGAATTTCAACTGCTCTGTGAATGTGATTGTACCAGTGTGTGCACCTGCCTATTGTATATTATCAGTACAATCACTATTTGTGTCTGAGCTTGTGTGCATGCCTTCAAAAGAATACAGGTGTGTTTTACATACTTGCATGTGTGTGTATTTGTGTGTGCACCTGTGCATGTACAAGTGTGTGTTTGGCAGCAGTGGCATTCTTGTGCTGCATGTATCTCTGCAACTCTATCTCTTATCAACCAATGTGGCCGACTGATATGACTGCTGGCTGTTGTGCGTTGGTTACACGTTTGGGCGTGACAATCACAAAGTGTTCTCGCTTATGGAGCATAAACGGGACCGGACCACCCACGTGGTCAAAAAAAAAGAGAGAGAGAACAACCATGTAGGCTAATTGTGAGTGAACCTTGCAGGAGCAGGATGCCTGGACGGACCGAGTCGGATTACTATGGGATCATTCCCTCCTCACAAAACTAAGGCACTTCTTTTTATCTTCATCATAACTGACGCGTTTCCATCTCCGCAGGGGGCGGATATCACGGATTTGTCCGGAAAGCTCTCCCCACCTGGGCTGAAGATGGTGAGTGCGCGGCTGGCAGCCAGACCAGCTGCTGCTGCTGCTGCTGAACACGGATGGCTCAGGTGTTAAGTCCCGTGCTGGTGATAGACTCCGCTCCATCAACTATATTGTGTTTAGATGTGTAATTTGTCATTTTCTCAGTGTTTGGTTTACACATCTTTGATTTTAAATTCCATTTCTATATAAGCTTTTATGGTAGTTATGTGTGTAGGTGATCATACATTATCATTTCTATTTTTATTTATGATTATATGTTATAGTGGGACAGACTATACTATAGGACCTCCCCTTTAACCGCTGTACTCTGAGGTTTCAGCTGCTGGTGGTAGGAAAAAAAAAACATCAAAGGTGGAAATTTCAGTTCTGACATTCCTCGGCCCCCTTCCGACCC
>OMNW01035175.1:150263-166100 GCA_900303245.1 Selene dorsalis | reverse complement strand
TTTTTTTTTTTTTTTTTTTTTTTTTGGGGTGAGGGGGTTGGGGGGGCTGATATTTAAGACCAACATGCCATGAGAAATGAAAAAGATTGTGTTGATAAATCCTATGCATGTCGCCTCTGTTCTGGCAGTGGAAAATAAGTGTGAGCGCTGAGGTGCACATTTCAGCAGCAGCAGTGTCAACCCCATTACACACCAGGTCTGGAGGTAACAGGTGTGACTGGTAAAAGGACTTGGTACATGGCCTGGGGACAAAGTCCAGGGACATAGAGGGATGACAGTGAGCAGTGTCTTGTGTAAAAGCCAGTCAGGGGGTGAGTTGGACAGGATGATACATCTGGAGGTTGTGTGGAGAAAACTGACAGAGGCTGCAGAGTAGGGTGAGTTTTTTTCTGTGTGCTGCATGTGTGGAGCTGCCTGAGTGTGAACGCTCAGCTGTGACTGTATTGATCGTACAACACAAACTGACTGCCCAGAGTTACCTTCAGTTATGTAATGCTGCTGACATCTCCCACCCCATTCCACTCTAGCTGTCCTCCCCATGTCTACTCCCAGACCACCTTCCACAGTGATGTTCCACCTCCAAGGTGTCAGTCTTTGGCCATTTGCTTTAACTGCACAGATCCCCTTGTGCTCAACAGTTAACAGCTGCCAATATACAGCCAGAGCCCAGGGATCAGACGGCTCTCTAGCAGCCCAATAAAGAGCCCCTGGAGTGGACTGACGAGAAATCTCACACCTTTCGCTCACATTAGCCATGCAGCATGCCCTTTTGATGCTTAATTGGCCACTTTGAGGGGTTTGTAGAGATAGCAACCCCATGGCTGGAAACAACGTGATGTCTCAGGAGACTGAACAATCTCACACGGCAAGAGAACAGGTCGATTTAAGTTTTACCTTATGTACTTTGAGATACTGCTACATACAAATAACATGAGCTCAGGTATGCCCTATATTTGTCTTCTATTGTCTTACTAATGAGTCTGATTACATTAGATATAGCTCAGTGCATCATTTCTTTTATCAACTGTAGAAAATATGAAAAATAAGAATATGACAAAAAGGCAGATGAAATGAGATGACTTGTCTGGGCCTCCCTGTCCCAACCCCAGAGTGACTGTGCTCTCACATGCAGCGACTAGGGGCTGGGTGAGCTCACATTTGGTCGACCGCATAGGAAAACAAACCTCAAATCTAGCTTGCCTGGCAAAGGGGGCAAATGACAACTTCACAGCACTTCATAAGAAACTCCTGGAAGTTGCTAATGAAGACTAATGACTTCCCTCGTGTCGGAGACTTCACACCAGAGTGTACAAGCCCTTTGAGCACAAAGTCAATGTGGTCAGCAGGGTGGTCTGGTGGCTAGAGTGACCCAGAGGACCCAGAGGCCTTTCAACATCTTATGCCTGGAGTTCAAAATAATTTAAAAAGCAGAGAGATTACATTAAGTCTCTTTTTGAGTCACTTGTTTAAGGTTTTGCCATAGCTTAAAACATTTGTTTAGTGTGTTTGGTGGCAGCCGAAAATAGTTTCACTGTCAGGATTAAGTGACTGAATATGTGTGGCAGTGATGAAAGGAAATAACATTTCATTTCACGTTTCATTTTCACAGGCCACATAAGCTGAACATAAACTTGAAATGTTTTGGTGTCGCAAGATGAGAAAAAATACTGTTGTATGTTTTTTTTTTATTATCTCCTCCTATGATGCAGAAGTCAAGCTGCATTTCTCCATGTGTGCCAGACCTGAAAGAACCAAAAGCTAATTTTATGCATCCCGTCCATCCTTTATACTGCGTATCATTTGTCCCACCACGGTTACTGTGAAATAACTGAGAAACGCTCTCATTCTGAGTAAAATGCCAGTTCAGAGTTGGGAAAAAAACCATTCCTGCTCTACAACACTGGTTCCTGTTGTGTTTCTAAAAGCATCGCTGTCAGACTGGAGCTTTAAACTGTGACTAAAAAAACTGACTGAGGTTGCTCAAACTGGCAGCAAATCCTCAACCATGTCTGCAGTGAGTTATCAAAGCAACACACTAGGTTTTTAATACATGAACAATTACTAACCTGCAGTGTTTGCTCATGCATTCACTTCAGGTTCCTGAAACACAGCACGGGTAACAAGTGTCTGTGCTTGATATGAACACACAACACATACGTATCCAACAGGCTGCAAACATGCAACAAAGCATGAATGAAAACTGTATGTAAGTGTTTTTGTGCATGATAGTTAAGCATGTTCTGTATCTCCGGAGAAGTAATGACTTGACCTCCAACATCAGTATGAATTGTGTATATAACAGCCCATAGTTATAGCAATAACAGAAGGTGCTATCAAACCTCTCAGACCTCTCTGTTCTTCTGCTCACGGTTCAGACACACAATAAACAAAACCGCTCTTATCTGAGGCGAGGACCCATGAAAGTTAATATTTGAAGTAGGACACAGGACAAATATGTTTCTCAAATATATTTTTGGTTTGACATCTATAATGCATTCAGTCCAGACATAGAGAACAGTTCTCCTCCAGCAGCCTGAGCCAGGGGAGCCGGGCTGAGCTGAAGCCTTTCACCCGGCTCCTCTTTAGCTGTGGTACATTCCCAAAAGCTCAGCAGAACAATAGAAAACCAACTAACAGCAAAGGAAAAACAAAAGAGAACAAAAAAATAATGAAATTAAATACAAAACATTTTTAATCAAGGGTGATAGTTTACAATTATTTGTCTTTTTTAAATTATTTTTAGACATCTTTCAAGAAACATAATCAGTAAATATCTTTCTTTTTTTATAGAAAACAATCTGTAAAAAACATTCTATTGTCTTCCTCTGAGTTAAGCTAGAATTGTGACAAATTTACCAAAATGGTTTTGACTGGAAAGGCATCTGTATTAGAAAGTCCTCTGCGGCATGCATTTCAATTCCACTGAAGTCAGGAAAGATCACGGAAAGTGTCTGTTCACGGTGAGTCGTTTCCTGAGCTGACTGGAATCAAAACGACCCTCACCTTAATGTATACGCTCTCACACATGCACACACTTCTCCACCAGCTTAATACTCAACCCATTAAAGCCAAACACATTGGAAAGATATTTGGATCATGATATGTACAAAAGCTAATTTCTAATAACCAAAGCCCCCATTTCTGTATCATTCAGATCAGTGCTGGTGACAGGACGCCTTCCTGGTAAGAACTGTTCCTCTTAGCTACAAATGCACACAAAACCGAAGAAAAATATATAGGACAAATTATTATTACAAGAAATACATTGAGTACAAAAATAGCACAAAGTTAAGTGCTAACTGAAAAACATCCCAAATGTTAAGTGTAAACATTTCCAATCTGCTACAGGCTGTGAGGCTGTGTGCGACTGGCGGCCGCACACACGAACCTCGATTGCAGCCGATTGTCCTTATATCACCGTCATGTTCAATGAAATATATCGTGTATCAAGGTAACGTGTCTTGCAGATGAAAATCTCATGCCAAAGGAAAAGATGGAAGTGGAGGACAGCAGGTTCATGCTGTCGAGCGTCAGTCCAGACTGAGGCACCTCAGATTGGCGAGTCCTCGAGGGTATAGCTGCAGCGTTGAGATCAAAGTTTCCACACAACATTGAAAAAGATGCATAAACACAGGACTGGTTCTGGTTGGCTATAAAGGCGGACAGTCTTTCTGGCCAAACCCAGTGTACAGTTGGGTGCACGCAAGCTCAATAAGCCGATGTGTGATATGCATAAAATGGCACATTACAGACATGCTGAGAGACTAAAGCCATCGTGGTCTGTCATGCACACCATCACTGTTGACGAGCACAGCAACACAGTGACATGAGAGGCAATGGCAATACTGCATTTTGTTCAATTTAGGAGTGTTTCTACTTTGTAATGCACGTGAGGGAACAAAAGCATCAACAAAGACAGAGACATGTTCCATTCCTTTTTTTTTTTTTTTTAAAGACGGGCACAGGGTTTGGCAGAGTCAGGCCAGGTAGTGAGAAGAGTTCAGTGTGAGTGCGCACACCGGCTCTCAGATGTCCATGTAATCGTCCTCCTCGTCTGACTCGCTCTCCAGAGACGACTCCTGGCTGGACGTCTCCTGCACCTCCAGCGCCGGCTGGCTCAGAGTGTCCTTTTTGACTGTGGCTGCAGACTGAGACGACAGGATGACGTTCTGTACGGGAGCAGACAGCAGGGGGCACTGTTTAGGGCGCACATGAACCGTGTGCATGGTTACTGACACACTCACTCACAGGCATTCGTGTTTAGAAGCAGACTGCGTACCTTAAGTCTTTGTTTGGTTTCCTCTGAGATGCTGCCTTTGGGTGAGAGAAGTGTGGGCGTCGGAGGCGTTACTGTGATTTCTGGTGGGAATTTGGTGACTGTGGAAGGGATGAAAAGCTTTGGCATGTTGGGTGGAACGCGGGAGCGTATTCGGCTGGGGTCTGGAAGCTTCGACTGTTCATTGCTGGCATACTGCTGCTGGTCTGAGAGAGGAGGATATAAATATTTAAAACATTTTCAAAAGCGGATTAAGTCTCTTTGCTGTCACACTTTTGACAAAGGGTCTGACCTGGGCACGGTTGTGCGGTGCTACATGTGGCAGTTTCCTCCTGGAACCAGCCCGCTGCTGCTGACTCTTGCCCTTGAGACACAGTGGCAAGTTTCATCTGCTGACACAGGTGTGACTCCTGCTGTCTGTATGAAAGTCCCTCAGACGGCTCCTCCCGCTCCTCTGTGGGCACAAATGATACAATAAAATACATCTTCAAACATCAATACTGAGCTGCCAAGGTACTTTGTAAATTTGTAATTACAGAAAATAAACTGACAACACAATTAATTCAGTTCAGTTTGGTTTTTGTGTCATCAGTCACGGTACAACATTTCTATGCATTCTGTCTGTGGGACCTGATTAGCAACGAGACATTAAGCCTTGCTTCTCAGTGTTAAAGGCAAATTCACCTATTGCCATAATCCCTATAGTCATAGGGGTAGGTTCATTACCTTTGATTATCGGTGCATGTTGTTTTGAGATTTGCAGGGCACAGACATGAGCTGCTCAGTGAACACAATGGAGGTTAACAGTACAAGGTCCCCTGTCCCTCAAAACTCATCAAATACACAATCCAACAACTCCAAAACGCTCTCGTGGACAAGTTGTGACCTGCACATTCACGGTGTACCGTTAACCTCCATTGTGTTCACTGAGCACATCTCTGCCCCGTGGATCTCAAAACAACATGCACCGATAATTAAAGGTAATGAACCTACCCATATGACTATAGGGATTATGACAATAGGCGACTTTGCCAAAATGTTGAACTATCCCTTAAAGCAGTGTTTATACAATATCTAACTTCACCTGCATCAAGATGTTTAGGCTTCATATTCAAACTGTGTTCGTGGATATGACACCACACAAGCTGGAAGGATAAGAACGACTGAAAATATACATCTAAATATATATCTGCATATGAATTTGCAATGTACACAAGTCACAGTGTACACCGACACAAGACAGACTGTTTCCAGGATACAGTAGAGGTTATAGTATTTTATGTAAGAATATAATAAAATTACATGCTGCGCATCATTTTCGAGTCACTATCAAATGAATTTACAAGTCGGTGTTTGTGTTGCTGCCTTGTGAAATAACTACAGCCCCTCCCCTGCAGCTCAGAGTGACATAGAGAAAACAAAAATGATCTAATACTCTTCCAGGCTACTCCATTAATGTTGCCAAGGAAACCATTACATAACAGACATTGGTGCAGCATTGCTTGATGCTAAGCTGTGTGTACGTGTTCATGTGTGTGTGTATGCAAACTTGCTTCAGCATGTATCTGCAGAGATCCACACAAATTCAAATAATTGACATAATCAGTGGATAAAAAACAAACAAAAGAAAAAGAAAAACCTTTTTCTTCAGCTGATGAGATCAGTGAATTTACCACAGCGATGTAAGGAGGAAATAAAATTGACTTTTCTCAAAGCTGAAATTATGCTCAGGTCAGTTCTGGCTTCCCAATTAAGAACAAAAACAAGCTCAGTATCTCTGCAATGCCGCTGTGCTCTGACAGCTAATTCATTAAGAGCGTGCACTTTGGATTTTGGGGTGGACTTTCTACCCTTAAATATCTTGATATAAATTCTGCTCAAGAGGAAGCTGAGCCACAAACTAAACCCTGAAACTAAAGTAACTCTGTTAATATTCATGTGTATTTTGGGATCTGTTTGCAGACAGCAGCCTCACACTCACTGATTTAAAAAAAAAAAATTATGTCAACGTGAAGAAAATCATTGCTCCAAATCTAATCAAAAATAAAAGCATAATCCTGTTTCCTTCCACAGACAAAAACAAATGTGATTAAGTATTGACCTCTGAGTTACTGTATGAAAGGATGGAGATGAACTCATACTGTTTCATATCAACTCTTACTGTGTTTGAATATATTTATCAAATGTTTGTTCGTCTTATCCATAAAATAATCCATGTGGCCAAACACTTTTCACATGTGTCACAATTGCGAGTATATTTTTCTGCTTGATTTTAAGAGTTTGAGTCAAGTCCTCGTAGCAATCCTTTGGGTCCAAAGTAAACTCAATCTCAAAAGCAACAGCTGTGTCAAATTCATCAGCTACGAAACATCTGGAGAAATCAAAGTGGTAAAATGAAGCCACGGGTTCAGAGACTGCAGTAAAAAAACAGTGTCCATTAACTGAAAATGGACAAAAACAGAAGAGACGTGTACAAGAACCAAATGCAGTGGCTCCACTTACTGAGCACTTAGCTGACAGAAAAGAAATGAAAGCTGCCTCAACAACAACAGCAGGACTGACTTCAGTGTTTCCAAATGCTACCTCCTCTCACAGCTGCAGTGACCTCATACAGGAAGCCAAATCATCACTAAAATATCATAAATATCAATTCAGTCAGCAGTGATTATGCCAAACCCCATTCTGCCCACAAGGCTCATGTGGGCAGAACGAGAGTCACAATCTGGTGGACACTGATTTCTAAAACTCTTATTGGGGGACTGTCAAAACCCAAAAGTCAGAATACAACAAGGCCAGAGTCTGCTCTTATGTAATAGATGTGTAGAAGTCCACAGGCGCCCCCTGCTGGTCTCCTGAACTGTCAGGATCATTACACACTAAACTGACAACCTCTGCAGCAGTTTATTTTAAACACAAAGAGCATTTCATTTCTAAAATCAGTCCAGCATTAGAGGAGGCAGTAACTTTTCTTATGTGTGTGAGTATTTAATTGTGGTAAAAAACACCAAACAGTTATGTAGTGGTGAAAAGATGGTGTGAATGCAGGCCACTGTACCTGTGTGTGGTAGGAAGGCCATGGCTGCAGCAGGGTGGCTCACTGGTCTCCTGTGCTGTGGCTGATCGTGGAAGCTTGAGGCTTGAGGTCTGGACAGCTTGCTCAGGGGCTCGTACACCACTTTGGCTGGGCCGTCCTGGCTGGACAGCGGGTGGCAGGTGGAGTGGCTGAGCAAGACGGGGGTCGGCAGGGAGGCTGGGAAGAAGATGTCTCGGTGCTCCTTGGTGTACTTAAGTGAGGTTGGGGTATCGCCTGTAGACTGTTGGAGACAGAGGGAGAGCGGTGGGAGTGAGGAGGTGGGACTGACCTTGGGGATGCATCTGCAGCGACAACCATCCTCGGCTCAGGTAGATTTCTGACAAGTGCAAATCCTCATTTACACAGAAAGAATCTGATTTGAGATTCAGTGCCAGAAAAAAAACAAAACGCCCATCAGCAGCATTAGCCTTGGCTCTTGCGCAAAGTATGGATATCCTTCACAGAGTTGCGATGCCGTTCCCCATAAGGTTCAGAGGCTTACTTGTGTACAGGACTGTGTGTTGGGTGCTGGCGAGGAGCACAGCTCTACACCACATCAAATCACTCTGAGCCACTTTCCTGGGTGTCCTTTTGAGGACCACTTATAAACACAAGAGCTGCACAAACAACCTGTGACAACAGCCGCCCTGCTCTCACAGCCACTGTCATGGCAACAGAGGAGCACAGTTAAAAGAAGTGAATACACCGTCTCTAGTTTTCAGTTTAAAATGGACGAAAAGTTGGATGGAAACTAGTTGTTTAAGCCTTAAAATCCATCTCTTCAAGTCTTATTTATCAACTGTGGAGAAATTTATTGAGCTCAAGAAATAATGAATTTTATATTAAGTCAAAGGCGACACATAATTGCATCAGTGCAATTATATAGATATATTATATAGATATTTAAAAAATAAATGACTTCATCCTTTCCATACAGACTTCTGAGACCAAATTTCAAAAGCCTTGAGGCAGCGTTCAGGAGCACATTACAATCCTGTCATGACAAGCAGCCTCTGACAGATGTCAGTACAAGACTCTGGCACTAACACAGCTCTCACACCATTTTTCTCAGGTTCTCTGGAGGGAGATGAAGTTAAATTGTACTCTGATGAAACCCCCCGTGGGATTAACGCTGCTCAGCGCACGCAAACCAAACAAACAAGAGTAACCTTCCGAAACCTCAGATAGCAGCAGATCATTCAGTCCAACAAGGAGCCGCACAGCAGCTTCAAGCATGAACCAGCCCTAGAGCAGCTCTGATGATTCACATCTCATGAATTAAACATCACCGACAAAGACACCAACAAGTCAGCGGGACCGTGTGCATTAGAATCACACTGTACCTGGGGATACAGCAGCACATAGCACGCAGCCGGTCTTCAGGGTCCTTAAGTTGCTCAATGAAAGGTGTGAGTGGGCTGCTGGTTGCCAAGCTGAAATTCCACAATGTGAATTGAAAGATGGTTCTTAGCAATTATCCAGATTGGGCTTTAAATCAGATTAGAGCAGCTGTAGATGTCGTGTACAGGTTGGGTCATCTTTCCAACACAATTGAAAGACCGGCCAAGCGAACATTTTAATTAAATTGCCTGGCCAAAGGGAACCGACACTGGAGTTGTTTGTGAAGCAGATGTTCATATTGAAGAATGAGACCTTAATAATATTGCTCCCAATCTGCTGATATACAGAGGGCGAGGCTGCGGTGTTTAAATGAAGTACCTCCAGTAAAAGTATATATCAGACATTCAGTGCTTGGCAGTAACAAAGAGCACAGGTCAATTAGCCGACACATGATTCTTCTCTCCTGATGTTGCATCAAACAACACACAGAGCACAACACAGCTGATTTTCCGCCTCAGCACTCAGCCTCATCTCGCTCTGCACTTGTGGGGGCTCAAAGGAATGTGTGAATCTGTAAGAATTTTTTATGACCACGAACTGAGAACGCCAACGTGCCTGCTCACATTTCCCACTATATACAAGTGTAACCAAATGCAAACCATGACATGAGCCTGTGGTGGCACAGTAATTACACTTAGGCAGCAGTTCAATTAGACTGCAGTGAGCTTGTGTATGGAAGCACCCTGTTAGAATACAGACCAACACATGGAGGCTAAATATCAAGTTAACAGTCATGCTATAGACACATGAAATAACTGCTGCCATATTTATCTATGCTGATCATTAGAAGTAATTTCAACTGTGAAGACTCCCATGTTTTCCTCAAAATACCATTTAGAGTTAAATGCTTTCTGTTTTCGGGCCAGAAATTCAAGACAGTTAAACAGAAATAATAATCAAGCAGTGAATTCACAAAGTAGTTGTATACTTTGGGAATTAACTGTCTTGAATTTCTGGGTGAAAACAGAAAGCATTTAACTCTAAATTGTATTTTGAGGTAAACATGGGAGTTAAGCGCAATTTAATTTGAAATAAAATAGCACAAACCCCAACAGTTGTCTCAAGTAAAACAAGATTGTCATTCTAAACAGGTTTTTACACATCTGAGAAATGTGGCTCATAGCTCTGTGCCTCATCTGCACCATTATCTCCATGCCCTGTGTTTATTCATGACAATTAGACGAATGAATGAAAAGACGAAATGAACAAAGGAGACAAAAGAATCATGCGGAAAATAAGATGATATGACAAGTGAACGAGAAAAAGGGTATTTATTTTGCCCATAGCTTCGTCTCATGAGCCTGAGGTTTCGGGGAACATCACCGTGACAACAGGATGTGGGCAGAGAAACCCTTGATGACTGTGTGGGCAGAAGGGGGAGTCACCGACACAGGATGAAGCAGCGCAATTTAAAATTTAATGACAAATATGAAGACAAAGCCCATGCTGAACCTATTAGATGTACTACAGTTAGACACACTTACTTTGAGTTTTTAGATATTTACAATCCGTCATTTTGCCCAAAATATCTGTGCAATTAAGCTACATGCATACCAATGCTCGGGTGAAAATGATGACAAGTTTGGCGACTCTCATGTGAGGCTGAAGAGACAACAGGGTGCATTCACATCACGCTTTGGGCTATATTTAGTACTGGCAGGCTGGAGTAGGACAGACATGAATAAATCTGGGAATTACCAAGTTACTCATTGGTTTGGCACATGTTACTACAGATGCTGCATGTTACTTTCCCACATATGACAGAACATCTACGCTTGAGCTGGTTTTAATAATTGACGTAGCAGCCAAGGAAAATTTGCATTTAACCTACTTGGATTGGAAGATGGTTTGGATTACGTGAGGACAATTCACTGTAACTGAGTCAGTTACACAGCAGTAACATGTCGTATTATACTTCAAAACAAAATCAATGCAAAACTTGTTGGAATAAGTGAAACCCAGCTTCTGTATCCATGTGATGCATTCACCTTTGAGGGATCCCCATTATAAAGCAGGTCTGTTTACCTCTCCCCTTTTGAGACATTATGATCAGAAGTGTTCTTATGTTAGCTTTTCTGTTTAGAGTTCAAACTGTAGGCTTAACCTTATTATACAGTATGCTTATGAACCAGATTATTTAATCTGTGCAGAGGCTAAATTAAATGGCCACAACTGACTGGAGGATTTTGCCATTTATTCTTTTGACAATGATGCTTCCTGTGTTTTAATATACTGGAACACACAACATGCCCTTTTTGTTGTAGTGCTCCATGGTAAAGAGAGTACACAGCTATATCCTGGCCTTTTCATCATATCACAATGCACACAACATTACACACCAACTATCCATCAATATTGCTTATTCGTGCAGGGTCATGGGAGGCTGCAGCCAATACTGATACTGACATATAGTGTCGGGCCTAGTGTGTGTGTCTTTGGACTTTGGACCGTGGGAGGCTGCCGGACTACACTGAGAGAACGAACATAGGCACAGTGAGAACCAAACTCTACACAAACTCAGGGATTGAATCCAGAACATTCCTGCTGTGTAGTGCATCACTGTGTCACCCCATCCTAAGCAGTTAAATTTAAGGGATCATGTTATCTTGGTTGGCCAAGTATAGATTCTTCATGCTGGATACCAGACATTTTTTAAAAATGAATCCTGAGTGCGTCAGTTCAGTTCTAGGGTGGTTTCAACTTATCAGATGTGATGTTTTACCAGCTGCGATCAATAATGTTGTTTTAATGATAATTTCACATTTTTTTCTCTGGGCATCAGCTTCAAGTCAAATATTGCTGTTGTGTCATGAAACATTAAATCATAGAAGATTTACTTTGCAAATCTACTTCCTGAGTGATAAAATGTATGCTATCAATTTGGATAAATAAATGTACCCACAAAATATACACTGAACTGTCTACAAACTACATGAATACACAGGAGGAAGAGAGGTTACAGGAGTAGCAGAGGGATGGGAGGGGAGCTGAATTACATCATCTTACCTGTCTTTGGGCAGACGTGGCCAACTGTACCTGGCAGAACTTCACAGCTTGCTCCAAAGCTACGTCCTCATCAACCTGGAGAGAGAAAATGCATGACAAGAGCATTAAGGCAGAGCAACATGTCATCCTATACCTGTGGTTATAACCCACAGCCTTAAATATTTTCACAATCTTATCTTTGTAATTTCAGGAATAACATTCCTCCGTCAACACTGTGTGCAGCTGCCAACTGATGACATGTTTCTAAGGCGACCTCTCCTATGAATATACCATGTTACATCTCCACACTACTGCCATACCAACAGCAGATTCTTCCGGTTCTGTCTGAGAGCGAGTGGGATTTTCCTCCGAACCTCTCCCTCTGATCATAGCACCAGTGAAGAAAGACTCACATTAAAGCCCAGATCAATGAGTGGGTGTGTGAGTGTTGGCGAGCTGAGCTACAGCACAACATTGTACATTTAGCAGTAATCTTGTTCACACAGCTGTTATGTTCTCTCCAGCAGCTTGTTGTGTGCAGTGGTTCAGGGACCCCCACAGGGAAGGGATTTTACAGCAGCCTCATTCCAGATTTCAAATTATTCCGATTGTTAAATGGACTGAGTCAAGCTTCACTGCGTCACAGCGGACGGCACTCTGCTTTCAGTTCATTCGAGCTCACTGCAAACTTTCCTTTTCAAGCCACACACACACACACACACACTTGCCCATGGTAATTTGAAAATGTCACATGGTGATTACAATAACAGGACATCTCCATCACATCTCTCTCTATAATGGAACCATTCACACTATGTTACAGGACATACTGCAATGGTATTTTAGTTAGATTTTCTCATTGTTCCCAAAAAAGTGACTCTGTATCAGTCTGCCTTGGGGAGGGTTTGGAGGACCAACATATTTCAGAGATGGAGGAACTGCTTTGCTGTCATTAACACCCCCGAGCTATCATCTGAACACATTCTGAGGCGATGCTTTGGGCCATAAAAATGCAGAAGGGCTGGTGGCGTGATGATATGCAACTGAGCTTCTTTATGGATAAAATCGAGCAGCATTTGTGCTTCACTTGTCAAGTTGAAAATACTTTGATGGCAGGAAATGCTGTGTCTATGTAGAACACACAATTTAGTGGCTCTTTGAATTTTTACCACCTTAATAGAGAACTGAAATAAGGAAAAGCATCAGACTGCAACATGCAGAGGCATCAACAAGACATAAACAAAAAAATGAAAATGATACAAGGTACAGATTTAAGGTGCGATGTGTGTGCAGCTGTGCAATGCAACAGACCATGAAACCACAAAGCATCTGCTGTTTGTGCAAGTAGATGCACACATGCACACGCACATACCGAAGATGCTTCTGGAAGATGTCCAAACATATTAATTGCGTAACTTATCTGCTTGTAGGAATCATGTCGTGGCTTATTCTGGTTACTCTATCTCAGGGTGTGCCTGAGAAACTATTCTCTTTGCTTTCTCTTGAACAAGAAACAAGAAAAAAACTCAAGCCAAGTACCTAAAAAAAACAACTGCTGCCGAATCTCTTCAGATTCCTCCTCCTTTGCTGTCCCTCGCCTACTGCCCTCCCACTCCAACTACAGCTCTTTGGCATTACACAGCCAGTGACATTGCAACTTCTCTAGGGCCATCATTGATCTTTAGCTCAATATGGCTATATAAGCCGTTGTGGGCTGCTGTGCAACTACATCATCAGTGCCAGAGAAACCATTGAAGTTGGATTTCATTCCAACAACTGTGGAACATTTGCTCTGGAGAAACTTCTTTGACAATTCCTTCACAGGAGAAGGTTGATTAAAATGATTTTCAGCCACCATCTTCCTGCCTCTTCTTTAAACTATGGGCAGTAGTAAATCATTATACAATGTATAATATGAAATGTATACTATAAGGTTAAAGCATATACACTTAAAAGATATAAGGACTAAAACTTTGCGATAATCTTATAATACAGGTACAGTCAGACCTTCGTCCCTGCAATGGCGCTATGCCATTACACATTTTTACTCTTTGGCACCAGATCTAGTGCTATTACATTAACAGGGCTTTCACCATTCATTTGTATGGGAGCAAAAACTGGCTGACATCGACATTAAAATGATTCAGCACTTGCTTTTGAATTAAATCTCTGTGCCAATAACTGCAATTTATAAATTACATGACTGCAGTGATAAGATGCATTAAGTTCACAAGCTTAATTTAAATAATCAACTGTGGCCGATCCACTGCAGCTGCTCACCTATATGTAACAACGTAAAAAAAACCCAACTATTTCTCTTAAAAATACCCAGAGGGCTGCATTTAGAGTCAGCAACTTGTTTCACAAATACCAGCAGAGACCAAAGTCACAGAGGTTGAATGTGGGTTCTTGACAGTCAAAGCAAAACCACATTATTTGTGCTGAATGTCTGGCTGTGTTTGAAAAGAGGGAAAGTCCCTTTTCTACAGTGGGTGTTATGTTTCTAAATCAGTTAGAAGAGGGGATTCTTAAGTCAAAATCATTTTTGGCGGGCTGTGTCAAGCATGTATGACTTTGCAAAATGACAACAATATTATATTGTATTAGCAGCACATACATTGACAAAAATGTTGTTATGTGTACATCACGTATGTCCCATCTGGTGTGATACATCTTGAAGAAGTATACCTGTTTTATGAGCATATATGTCTCTGACATGATCTTCTCAATGCGTCCCAGGTCATAGGTCATGACTTTCTGGCCTTGCTGCCACACCCTGTAGGCATCGAGTAGTAGGGTTTTTCCGGACTCAATGTCCTCCAGAAGCTTCCTTTTCCTGTTTGGCCTTCGTAGTAAACCCTGATCAGCCCCGCTCGCTGCCAGAGTGACTTTAGGGGCTGATGCTTGAGGCTGCTGCTGCTGCCTGGAACTGATACTTAGCTCCTCCAGAGATAACTCTGCTGTCCGGCTGCTGTCAGTCACTTTTGGCTGAGGCTCCACAGCGCTCAGGGACGTCTCAGCCTCCGTTTGGTTGCCCTGAGAATCTGTGGTGGTAGAGGGCTTCCTCCAGTGGCCAGTATCCAGCTCCATGGGTTCTTCTGGCCCCGTTTTGTGCTCCTCACTCCCTGCAGTCTCAACCTTCCCAGGGTACCCCTCCTGAACCTTACTCCCTTTATCTGTTGATGGTAGTGGTGTGGTGAGTTGTGCCTGTGAGGCTTCCCTGGGTCCTGCATCAGTGGCACAGACTCCCTCTGTGAGCCCAGGCTTCTTTGGCAGTGCATGCTTGCTGTCCTCTGAACTGGGCCTGTTGGATGTGTCAGTTGTGGTCATCTCCCCCATTGAGGACGCAGGCGCTTTGAGAAGCTGCTCAGACACCTGAAAAAGAACAGAACCTGTCAAAACATGAAGTGGGTGCATGCCAGACGTCTAACACACTGAGCGGCTCTCAGCTCTTAGTGTGCGTGTCTACAACAAGTTGTGTTTCCTTACCCCAGTGAGACTGTTCAGATTGTCCTCCAGGACTTTTACAGTTAGGAAAAATGCTCTCTTGGCAAGAACCTGGCGGTCAACATCCCGTAAATACTTCCTTCATGGATGAGAAAGAAGCAAGGTGAGAAGTCATGGAACAAATACATAACACGTAACAGAAACGTCAGTATCATGGGACACTGGTCCTTACTTTCCCTGGTCAGGGGTTCTCTGCAGCATGAAAGAGACTTTCAGCAGAGTGTCGTGATCCTTGAGCTGAGACAGCACCTCCAGCAAGAGAACAATGGATCGGTTCATATGAGATGCAAAACTTCCTGGGCGATCAATCTCATCTACTGGAATACGCCAGATGCCCTGGAAAAGATGAGGGGGAAAAAAGCAAGAAGGATAATTAGGAGTTAGACTGTGCACCCAACAAATACGAAAAATATATTTTCTAAAAACTGTTGGTTAAACATCGTACAGATGAAGTTTTAATTTGACAGGAAATTAATTTTAAAACATGGTAATTTTAAAACTTGTTATTGCCCAAAGTACAATATCAATTGTACATTGGGCAAGAAGGCCAAATGGAGGAACAGTCTAGTGGTAACTGGTTTCACATTTGACTGGA
>OMNW01035175.1:102792-140819 GCA_900303245.1 Selene dorsalis | reverse complement strand
GAAACAGCATGGGTCAGGCAGCCAAATGCCTCGTCACAGATACAAAGACAAAAAAAAGAGACAAACTTTATCCTTTGGAGTATTATGGATAAATACACATAACATTTCTTTCCAGAAAGTTGGGTGTACATTAATCTTTTGAAAATCTGTAAACTTAAAATTTCACGTGGGATAAGCTTTCATTAAGCAAGTAAGATTTTCACTAGTTATCCAAAATGGGTAACTGTAAAATTAACTGTGTATGCCTGTTGTGTCACTATTAGTAAGTGACCAAAATTCCAAATTGTAATAATATATATGTGTAAGTGTAATTGTCTATGTGTTGGGGGGCAGGAGGTAAAAAAAGATAATTATGGAACAAAAAAATAGGTCATGAGCCACAAATCCTTAATAGTGCATTGCTAATGGCTCATTGTCATAGAGACAGTACAGTTTGTTTTTGTAAGCGGCCCAAAACCAAAATGCCAGCATTCCTCTTAAATGCCATGTTGGGCAGTGTCAGCAAAAATAAATGGTCCTTGGCAGAGTACTGTAAATAACAGAATCAAGAGGGCAACAAGCTTTCGTTATTTCAGAAAATAATGCACACATGGGACTTAAAAAAAATCACAATCACAAGTTAACAGCAAAGTTACTGTGGTACAATAAAATTTGTATGAACTGACAACTGTGCATTCAGTAGTTCCTATGAGAATACACTTCACTTTGGATTAGAAACATAGCCTCTTAAAGAGTCTGGTGGGTTTGAAGATCAGTACCATTCAGGGAAGCCAGCCACATTGAAGACCTGGGCAGGCAGTAATCATGGTCAAACTCTGGTGAGGCTGTTGGAGATATGGGGAGCTGGTTTTAAAATATTATCAAGCAAAACTGCACCTCCAAACTTGTTAAGAAATAATCTGCAATTGCCTTCAAAAATCATTTACCTTTTTTGACAAAGGAGTGGAGATTTAATGCCACTCCCTTGAATTTGTAGAACCTGATTCAGACACACATCTATTTCTGAGACCACACAAAATGTGCAGTGCATGTGTTTTGATATCGTTTCAATAGTCTTGCAGAGTTCAGTTTTTCTCAAACATCTATATTTCCCCGCGCAGTCTGAAAGAACTTTCTCTGTAATATGATGAGTAAATAAAGCCTAGAGCTGCTTCTGCAGTAATGTGGCTAACACACTTAAACTTGTGTTGATATGCTCAGGAGAGGGGAAAATCACCTTGGCTTCTGTTAATTTGCCCAATGACTGATCTCCTGTTAAATTGTCAATAGAGAAGCAACATAATGAAAATCCATGGTAGAAATCCAGGAGGATCATTTCTAAAATGTATTTGATGAACAGGAGATCTTAACAGGACTATCTTCTCTGTTAATGATTTGATAGATGCATGTCTGAATCTGGCTCTACAGTCTTACCACCTTGATGTGCTTTAAGCAGGACTCAAGCCAGAGAGACTGGACACCTACAAGCAAACATGTGCATGACGGGGTATTTTCTGACTTCAGTCTCAGAGTTGAACAGCACTAATAGGCTAGCCACATTCTTCCTGACTTGACATTTTCTCACTAATTGATCATAATTGGAAATTATAACCAATTAGTGGAAAAAAAGCAAACACATGATTCAGGCAAGAGTTTGAAATATCTCCAGGGAGTTTGACTTTTTGTCAAATTAAGCCCACACCAAATAAATGCGACCACATGATACACCAGACAATTAAGTGGATTGTGATTAAAGACTGACTTCGTCCAGTTGTGAAGACATTCACCCCATTTGAACTACATGCATATACATGGCAAAGCAGGTGGTAAAAGCAAGCAGGCAAAGAGGTAGCAGGCAGGTAGGTAGGTAGGTAGGTAGGAAGGAATCTGGAAAGGGTGACAAAACTGGCAACATGGGCAATATGGCTGCGTTATTTGCACATTCAAGCTAAACATGACACATGGGGTGGGTGAACAGATGTCCCTGTTTTCGTCATATGGAAAGAATGGCCAGGACTGTTTTCTCCAAACAACATTAAGGCTTCTGTTTCACAAAATCCTGCACAGTTACACTCTCAATTTCTGAAATTTAAATCCATGCTGCTTAACTGAGGATGCTCAATATCAGAGAGGATGGTTTTTGGTTGACTCACTATGAAACACAACTAAAACTTTCATAGGCATACTGAAAAGCATCTTTTCAAACTCAAACAATCACAATTATGACTGCAACACATAAAAGAGCTTAAATAAAGGTGTGCATGTTTTAACGTGGGCAGCTGTAGTCTTAATGGTGCACAGTGTACCGGATGAATACTGTTCTAGCCATGTAGAGTACTCAAACATGAAGACAGTATCCTCTTCATAAAATGCCCAAATTGTCAGTTTTGCTGTTTTCAGACAAAGTTAGTGTGATCTCTTAAGCCAACAGTTAATACGCTGCAGGCAAATACTGACAGGCTAAGACTGTCATAATTTTTCACAATTTAAACGGACTGAACTACAAAATAATTGTAACTTCAAAATCTCATTCAACTGAAAGAATTTTAACTTTTACTTTTGAATACATTTGTAGAGATGTCTGGGATGGCTTCTGATGCTCTATGTAGTATGTGCTTGTGTACGCCTGGCTTTCTCTCTAGTCTCTTGTCCTATGGCATACTCTATCTATCTTGATTTAAATAACTTACCTGCATAAGTAAAGGCTATTATAGTAACGGAGGTGCCCACTAATAAATTTGTAACCAGTTTGTATCACTATCTGGCTGGGAAACCTTATTAGCATCAAGGACCTCTGTAAACGCAAATCACTTAATTTAATCAACTGAGCTGAACACACTTACAGCTTGCACCTCTGTAGTTTTCAGTATTAAGGCTGAAAACTACTAAAAACTACAACAAGCCAGTAATACTGCAGGTGTCCCTCCATGAGGTTATAAGCTTCAGGAAGTTAAAAAAAAGCAACAACAACTGTAACATATCAGGAGAGCAAGATGATTGGTAAGGGAAGAAAATTAACACCAGCAACAAAGCAGCAAACAGAAATGGATGTTATTTCACATAGTGCATACACACACGCACATCTGCACGCACGCATACACACATACACACACACACACACAAACAGGCCTTAATGCACACTGCAAAACTTAATCTTGAAAACCATTTTTTTCAACACAGTTTTGTCATGCATAGTAAATCAGTCAAATAATCAGTAGCCATATTGCCCATTTCACCTCATCACAATCGCCCAATGCATGGGGATCCTTGTAACTGAAACCAAAGCCATTAAGCATGGTGATTAGCAATCTGAGCGCTCCCCAGTGGGCTTCCTGTCCCAGTGCAGAAAGGTCAAAGAGCCCAACCCCAGAGACAGTGTCTAGGACTGGGACTGTACCATCAGCCTGCTGCTCTTCATGCCGCTGCTGCTGCCACTGCTGCCGTCGAAGTGTTTTGCGTTTGGCGTAATCATGGTCAAACGGCGTGGCCACGTAAGGAGGAGATGTCAGACCTGGGGTGGCAGCTGACGGAAGGGATGAGCTGAGGACGTTCCCTATACAAACTGACGAGCAATTAAAGTCTTCATCCGTCATGGAGGGAGGTTTCTCCCTGCAGTGAATCAACAACAGTGTTCAGAATCAACGATTGGTCATAAAATCAAATACGTTTTCATAACTCCTGCCAGGGTGGGTTTCTGAAGCTTACTTTTCATGGGACCTTGGCATGCTTGGCATACTCTTCTCTTCACCCCTCGCAAACGGCCCTGTGGCTGCCTCCACCAGCAAACTGAACAAGAGCTCATGTTCAACATCAGGAGGCTCAACGGCCTCCAGCAGTTTTAGGATGGAGGCGCTCAAACGGAAATGCAACTATAAGAAAGAAGTGAGAGAAAGAAGTTGAATGGTCCACAGCATGTGAGCAATTTCTTTAAGTGTGACTGCATCTTACATAACACTGCATCAATGTGATTGACATATATTAGCTAGATATTACTTGAGGTACCAGCCACAGGTTATTTACCTCCAGGGCTTCCATGGCGAGGTCCGGAGGATTATGGTAATGGATTTTCCGAGGGTATCTGGCAGCTTCTTCATGTAGATAGTGTGCTGCCTAGAAATACAATAAGGAGGGAATCAACAAATCAACACCATCACCTGGCATCCAAAAACCAACTCCTAAATTAGTAAAATGGAGGGAGGGAGAGGGATAAGGAGGAGAGATAAGAGAAGACAAATATGTATGCTTGCTTGAGCGTTCGCTATGTTCTCACTGACCCGCATGACACAGTGTTTCATCCACAGTTTGACTCCACTGATCTAATCAGAACTACAGAGCTATGACTAACTCCATACATTGTTCTTGGCTGGAAAACAACATCTTGTGAGGGCGGAGGGGCAATGATCTTCCTGTAGGCAGATTATGAAACAACTCCATGTAGCGCAAGTGCAAGAAAAATGTCTGCAATCAACTGAAGAATTATTACACTTACATCGAGCTAACGTCTTTATTTCCCTTGTTTTCATCATGAAAATATGTTTTAATTTTCCTTCAACTGTTGTGCTAGAAACTTACCTGGTTTTCATAAGGGAACACTTTGAGATAATTAAAAACAATGGTGTGCAGAAAGCATATGCATTCCTTGTTTAATGAAGACCTTCAAGGAATGGATTAATTTCAAAAGCACAGACACAATGTGCAGGTCATGTTGCATTATATGTATTATGTTAGAAATGTTTTTATATACTTATATTTCTACATCTGCCTTTGTAGGAAATGGCACTTCTAGTACAAATCAAACCAAGATATCCTGCACTGCAAAACCAGTGAATACACCTAAAATGATCTGTTAGTAACTGACACATTTTACCTGCAGCCAGAACGAACAAACACCTCAGTGCCAAACTTTGTTATCAAAAGCTGAATCACTGACTGAATTTCTTGGATAAATATGTAGCCTGAGGTCTCCACAGCTGTTTACCTTTTTGTAAAGCTGCAGATATTCCACTGGCGGCTGTTTGCGTTTCTCAGCTATTTTCCCCAGCATGTAGTGAATGAGCCACTCTTCTTCATCACTGTCACCCTCACAACGGGAAGCCCCCTGGAAACACTGGAACGCTGTCTCCAACATGGAGTCTCTCCTCTCTTCCATCTGAAAACACACAAACACACACACACAGTGGAGGTTTAATGAGAAATGTAGCTGAAGGCAACAGATCAATTTACTCTACCACAAATTCACATAAGTAACAAGCAAAAGAAACGGAATGTGACATCAGCTTTCGCTCTCAAACATAATTCTTGACATTAAAACAGATAACTGACAGGGACTAATGATGAGCACCGAGGTGAGTGTTCATATTAACATGTACCCTACCTGTTTAACCACTTCTGGAGGGAGCTCACTGCGCCACTGCTTGAGCTGCCTTGAAGCAAATGAATGCAGGGCATATGATATGGTGCCATACTCGATCCACAGAGACAGGTTGGAAGTGTCTATCTCCAGAGCCCTCTTAAAACAGTTAAGCACCGCCTGGGAGTGTTTCCATATAGGAACGTCACTTTTAAGCTCATTGGAGTTGAGCTTGTCCTGGATACGGCTGGCCCTAGCTAAAGCCATACCTGCCCAGGAGTCAAACCTGAAGAAAGATACACACTTGCAAAGTCACTGCACTCCACACATGGACATTGAATTAGATAAATCATGTTAAAATTTACCATCAAAAATCAATTATGAAAAAAGTTTGGTTACTGTACATAGATGAGTTACCTGTTGGGACACACACAGATGTCATGCATATAGAACTTGATGGCTTTGGACTGCTCCTTGTTCTTGAAGTGGTAATCAGCCAGCAGGTAGTAGATCTCATTTATGATCGCAGGTGCAGGAGCACTACCCTCAGGAAGGCATGGGGCCTGAAAGAAAATAAAAGTCAACATTTCTCTTAATAGTCATGATTCTCAATACAAACTGGTAAAAGTTGAAGGCAACATGAAGGCAAAGCAAGAGTTAAAAAGAACACCACTGGAATAAGAACGCTGTTTAGCATTTATGACTCACTGGAGCTCTAACATGCAGTGTGTACCCACTGACTGACCTTTTCTGTCATGCCCTCGATGTAGGCTGCCACTTCTTCCATGGTGAGGGTGGGAGTGTCACTTGAGGGGGCAATGCCAGCAAACCTCCTGAGCAGATTAGCCAACTCTGCAGATACTGTGCTTGTCTTATAGCTGTCAAACTCAGGCAGTGACTTTGGTTTGAAATACTGAAACATGAAGAGGGCCCCACTCCACAACAGCTCAACCTGCAAAACACAGATTATTGTGTAAGAGTGTAACAGAGCCAATTAGTGGTAACAAGGTCTCCCAAGGGCTCCTCTTTTGCAGTGTGATATTGTATGAACACATTCAGAGGGTTATTTATCTAAATGCAATAATGCACAGCAGTGGGAATGACACCCACCTGGTGGCTGGACACATGCATTACAAAAATCTAGGAGACCATGGGCTGTAGCAACAAAGATCCCTGCTCGTAGGTCTCGAAAATCAAATCTAGCTGTTCATAAAGAATCATTGCTGCCAAAAGGGAACACATGCTAGATTAAGAAAATGTTTTTGTTTTTTTTTTATCTTATTTTCTTTGCAGAAATGAACAGGCTCTTAAAATATAGAGACAGATCAGTTGTAAAAACACTAAATAAAAGTGAGAGACTAAAGTGATCCAGAGCAGAATTTTGTGGGAATGCTGTTTGTGGCTTATCTAAATGTGTTCCTTTTTCTCACTCAGTAAATTAATGCTATTATGCCATTAATGCCATTTCACGGCCTAATTTTTTTGATGACACATAACCTTGTAAGCCTGCAAAACAACATTAATGGATTAGGGACACTTTCCCTGTGATGTGAGGGTCAGTGACGGAACATGTTTGTTGTTAACACTCTGCTGCTGTTCAAATGCAATTGATGTAGGTTTCCTGCTATGTGTGGAAAAGTCATCAAAGCAATTTTAATCACCTCTTCTGTTTTATTATACCTGCTCAGCCTTGGAGCCTTGGAGTTTTTCAGTTTCACATTTATAATTAAATACAAGACTTGCGAAAAACAGTTGAACTAATCTTTGCTGAGACTGACCCTGTGGCTTGCTCTCCAAGTCACTTCAAGCTAATGCAGCTAATTATAATAAACTGAATCAAAGTCATAATAAGAAAGAAGAAAGATGACAGGAAAATATTTCACCTGTGGAGATGAGTGGTCCTCAAGGTAGCGGGCTTTGCTCTTCTTACTGGGGTATGCATATAGGCAGAAGAAGCACTGTTCCAGTGCCATCTCCAACTCCTCTTTGTAGGGATGAGCATCGTTGCTGGAAGAAGCTGCAAACTCTTTTTCTAGGACACGAACCTCCAGGAAAACAAAAGAATGAACCTCAGACAAACTCTTCAAATGGTCTACACAAATTCATGCAGTCATACTTACACAAAAAAATATAAGTTATTATCGTCCATCGCTGCTTTATTTGGCATCCCAGAGCAGGAATATATGATAGAGCGATGAATATAAAATAGAGGTAATCTTTTCATTTGATCTTGAACTTAAAAAGGCATGCAAGTAAACTGTGCATTCATGTATCACCGTGGTCAGAGTACAGTAGAGAAGTCTATAAACAGACTTACAAAGAACTTGAGAAGTGCACCATCAGAGCTGCAGCACAAGGAGCGACGGCCAAGATATTCATGGGCTGTGTTCAGAAGCATCAGGGAGGAGGGCAGCATCGGAGTGTCTGAGTCATCTGAAAAATGAGACTTGATGAGGTCACTTACTGTAACAGCCACCATGGTATGGACACCAAGAGAAAACCAGATGCATGAAAACAAGTCAGCAAACCTTCATCATCCCCAACAGACATGTGTTGTCGAAGCATACAGTCAAAAGCTGCCTCCTCGTGTTTGATAATGCGATAGAGTATAATCCACGGCAGCACAGAGAAAAAATAAGGCTCCTTGGGATCATCGGAAATGGTCATGCTAAGATCGATCAGCTGAAAACACAATAGAAATCAGACAATGACTTCGAAATTTCTTATTATAGGAGCAGTTAAACTGTTTCTTTAAGAAAACCAGTGTTGTATTTAGCTCTCCTCTTACCTGAATTAAATTGTTTGCCAGTCGAGCCATACTAGAGAAGTGGGGGACATTGCTCAGAAGCTCCAAGTCTTTGGTGAAGCAGACCTCAATGCCATCCAGCAATTTTCCAATGGTGCTGACCCATTCCTCCTTACTAGGGGGAGAGCCGTTTGAAGCAGAGTTGAACTGCTGCAGGGCTTCATTCAGAGCCAGCTCGCTGCACTCCAAGCACTGCTGGTAGTCCTCCAGCTTCAAGAGTGAGTTCTAGGCCAGACAGTTACAATTCAGAGGATAAGACGTGTCATCCTTCGTCCATTTTACAAGATATATACAGAAGGTTTGATAAATATTATTGTAGCATATCTAACCTGCAGTAACATTAGCTGAGCAGGCCGTTCTGGTGCTGAGCTCACAAACTCCAGGGGTTTACTCCTGCTGCCATAATTAAGAGTGGGCTGCAGCAGACGGACAACAGATTCAAAGTCTGCAGATTCAAAGAGTCGCTGGATCTCCTCCAAAGACTGACAGCGCTCCAGAGACTTCAGCCTCTTGTCAATCTATCCAGGGGACAGAAGACATGCAAAATGAAATCAACACTTAAAGAAACTATGGGCCTCTAAAGGACTTGCAAATAGTCAACGTTCTAAAGTAATTTGCTCTTATGCTTAATTATTGTACTTCTTTCTCTATCACACACTTTAACAGTACTGTATGGTATAATATAAACTACAAAGACTTTTTTCTCTTTTCATAACTTGTGAAGCACTGACCTCCTCCACAGAGATCGCTGCATCTACGCGAAGGTTTGGCAAGTTGATGATGTAGTGTTTCCCTTCAGGAGACTTTGGTTTGCTCTGCAACAGGCCTATACACACATCATAGCTCTCCAGTGCCAACTCCATGTCTCCCTGACAAAAGACAAGACAGGACAGAATTGCAAGTAACATCTGTCTGCATTGAGTGAAATAAACATTTATCAAAGAAAAGCAAAGCAGAGATCCTACCTGCAGGGCCAAGAATCGTGCCTTGAGCCAAGAGACACGCACCATGACATCCAGCCAGTCATCCTCAAACAGGTCTTTTTGGGATGACCCTAAGGCCAGGAGAAATAAATCACCCTGGAAGTGCTGCCCAGGGAATTCTGAGTCAGCCGCCTCATTGCCAGGACCAACACTGCTTCTTCTTGGAGATACTAGACAAGGGAAAAAGAAACAAAACAAATCCAGTGCAAGCATGTCATTGTGAATTAATAATACCTGACAAATCCCATGTGACATTATATTTAGGACAGTTCAGGCCCATCAGCAACAATGACATTGTAAGTGGTCCGTGTGATATGACTCATGACACTAGACAAACACTGCAGCAGCTGTGGTTTCCACACTATAATACATAACACTATAATACATAATTCATCTAAGCTTTGCGAGTTCACTCATTGTTACTCACCAGTCTTCCCTTTTTTGTGTAACCATTGCTCCAACTGCAACTCCATACACGCTAAGCTCATTGTCAGCATTTCCTGTATATGACAGATTTGCACATACAAGAGATCATATTAGAGATCAGTGGGGTCAGACTTGGTGAAAAATTATGGCAATTTTCTTGGTCATAATTTAAAATCCTGGAAAAATTTATAATTAAGGAATTCATCCTTACCAACAAGGATAATTAAGCATTGTTTAAAAACCAGTTTACATCATCTGCACATTTCAAAAACAGACACAAAAAGGCACACATAAAAGGGAAAGGCGATATAAGGAATAAGGAAAACTGACATGCAAAAAGACAAAGGGCAACATCATGAAAGCACATCTATAACAGCAAGTTTTTTAGAGAGACTTAAAAGTGTGTTCTGAATCTGTGAGCCTCAGATCCTCTAGCATCCTCAGGCTATTTTAGAAAAGCCTGGGCCCCCTTTTTATTAGTCTGGAGTTTTGAGTGGTAAGTACAGACACACCAGAGACTATAAGGCTGCTCACTGGCTCATTCGTACAAATTGCTTTCAATGATGTTTTCTTGTCATTTACCCTGATGTGTTTGTTGCTGCAGTCCCGGAGCAAAGGGTTAGGAAGACCACAACTGTACTTTCTCCAGGTCTGATAGACTTCCAGCACCACAGCCGTCAGCCCTTGTGGCCACTCCTTCATGAACTTCTGACCCACTGCTTTCAGGTAGTGCAACATCAGGTCCAGTATACCACCATTGGTCATATTATTGAGCAGGTAGTTGTGGACATCCTGTTGCTCTACAGAAGAGAATACGTGTTTCATTAATATGACAGAGAAACGTTGCTTGGCAGTGTAAATATATATCCACATAGCACTACATACCAGATTCCATGTATTCAACTGAGTCAACAGGCAAGCAACTCCCAAGCAGAGGCTGTATGTCCTCCTTCCCATCACACTGTGTCTCAAGATTGCTCAGACTTTCCTCATCATTATCAGGATCAAACTTCTTTAGCCTAAGACAAATCGGCAAAGAGACATTTGAATCTCTAGAACTATACCAAGCTGCATATTCATAGATAAGGGTGCGTTACCTGGAGGGTAGATATTTAAAGAGCAGTTCCTGAAAATCAATCTTCTCTTCCTTCTTGCATTTTGTGTTACGAACACGTGCTGAGCGTCGCTTGGCCGTCTCCCCACTATCTTCCATCCCACGTTTCCTCTTTGGAGCTTTCTTCGCTTTATCTGTCAGGGAAACATCCATTGCTGTAGCTGTGGACATACAGAGGGAAAAAAAATGTTAAACTGTTGCATTTATAATAACAAAAACATGTTGTAATTTATGTAATGTAGCCAGACAGAAAGAGTAGTTTCTTTATCTAAACAACTAACCAACAGGGGGGGCAGAGATGGTGATTTCCACAGTGTTCTGACTGGTGGTAATCAGCTGTTGAGTGCCAGCCTGGGACAGCACTACTGGCTCAGAGAAGGCCACTGGAGGCAGAGATGAGCTGGGGCTGCTACTCAGCACAGTGGTCTGGCCCATGCTGACAGGGCTGCTGGGCTGGGGAAGGTTCTGGAGGAAGTTCGGGTCACTGTACTCTGACAAGTCAATCCTGCAGCCCAGGCTCGGCTGTGGTGGTTCACATGTTGTCTGATGCCTGTACATTGCGAGAAGGCTTTCGCCTACATGTTTCCATCTGAGGTATTTAAAAATAAATAAATAAAAGAGTTCATTAAGGTAAGAATAAACTGTCTTGCCAGACAAACAACAGACAACTCTGCCTTCAGTGGTTACAGTCAGAAAAGAAACATTCGATTCAAAGTCAGTGGAGATCAAAGAATTTCAGTGCAGTGTATGTTGTTTCTGCATTTTCAAGCATCGTAAGAACACTTGCATGACTGTTAATTGGTCCTTCCTCAGAGAGGCATAACACATGGTGAAATATTTACTTTTATCCCAACTTTAAATTCAAAAGTGAAAGGCTGATTTCAACTACTCTACCCAAACAGGAAAAGAATAAACAATTCCCAAACACGTAACAGTGCAGTACTCACGACAGGCAGCGGATGGGCTGTATAAGGACAAGGTCTGGTTTCGGTTCACAGTGAGAGAGCGCCTGCCTGCGTTTTCGAATCTCCAGGGCCTCTTCCACAACGGACTTGCGCTCCTCTTCATCCACTTCCACATAATGAATAGACATATTGCTGCAAACACCACAGCACAGAGGTCCGTCATTGATGTGAAAAATGAAGCTACAGCTACAACACATTCTGAACAGGACGAGAGATAAAATGTGAGCTGGCTTCACCATTTTGTGAACATCTGCATTGTGTCCCTCTTCAGACATGGCTGCTCCTCAAAGATTTTCTCCTTCAGTACCAAACCTTTAGTGTAACAATGATCCTTCTCTAGGGCTTTGGCAATGAAGTACAAGCACCCTAGAAAAATTTACACAGATGCCAGTTACATCTCTTTCTTTATCTGAGCTCTTATGCTATTGATGACAGGCAAAAAGCTGATGATGTATGTATGATGATGTATCACTTACATGTGTAGTCACTGAGTGTGTACAGGATAGTTATGAGGTTGTCAAGGCAGGGCCAGTGGTCCGGGTTACAGTGCAATCCCTCCTCAAAAGCATGTCGAGCCAGAGGAATGCGTACCAGTCGCACAGCCACCTGACCAATTTTGTACCACATGTTCACGTCAGTGGAATCCAACATGACAGCCTGAGAAAAACACAAAACAGGAAAGATAATATTGACCTTCACTGCAGTGTTATTTGTGTGTATTAAAAAGATCCATTTATCTACACAAAGAGTTGCAATGCCAAGAATGACTATTAAGTATTTAACTAGAATATAACTGGCACAGTTTTGCTGTTTCACCTCCAAGTAAAACTCCATAGCAGTCTCCAGGTCATCCCGCGATGCAGCCATGCTGGCCAAGTTTTTAAAAGTAGAATATTTTAACATCAGTCCAGGATGCTTGAGACCCACTCTCTGATCATCGGAGGGCATGGCCTAAAATATCAGAGGATACATCAAATTTGGCACCAACCAGAATGTAATGCAGATTCATCCTAAGCCAAAACTAGTGATCCTCCTCACTGTCTAAATGGATGTACAACCTAAATACTGAGAGAGTATTACACTGCTCTCAATTAGATCCCAGACAGATGGCATTCTGGATGTAACATACAAGCACATTAGCAGAGTTTTACATTTTAAAAACTGTCATGAGACTATTTACTGCATGATGTTTTACCTCTTTGAGCAGTGGAGTTTTGAGAAGCTCATGATAGGCGTTACTGGACTCCTCAAACTTGTCATGTTTTTGAAGATCTAAAGCTTTGTGATACAAAGCAAAAGCCTCGGCTTCCTGTGGAAAGAAATAAAAAGCAACAACCCGTTACTTGTACAGAAGAAATTAATTGAAGCTATGCAGGCAGAACATATTGCTTACTCACTACTATATACTATGTACCTGAGCCTCTTTTGTCTGACTCTTGTTACTTCTCAAGGGGTCTTGAGACTCATCTGCAGCTGCTGCAGACGCATTCAGTGCTGCTATGCGAATCTGTCAAGATCAGAACAGGGAAAGAGGCAAAACACTTTAGCAAGCAGAATGCATTAGTAAGGGAGGCCACAGGTCTGCAGAATCACGAGATGTACTGATACAAAATGAAGAACTTACACTCAATAACAGAAAATTCCTTACCATTTTAATACCAGGAAAGCAGAGCTTCACTCTCACGGTTTGCAGACTATGAGGGGATCTATAGAAATGTGTGGAATCTGCAGAAACGTAAAAGCAGGGCATACATCAACTGGGCGACTTAATATGAATCACGAAATGTTGTGTCTCGTCACCAGTCACCACCTACAAAGACTGAACTGACTGCCTGATCCCCCAAACCCTGTTATTCATCCAGTTTAGGTAATGCTGCTGAGCCTCTCGAGTTAAATTAACCCCAAACACAACCCCAAGAGCAACACAACGCAGTGTGGTCAGCTGTCGAGACGGTGCTCAGGACAACTAGCGTACCTTCCCAAAATCTTACTCTAAATTTAGCATGGTTAGCTTAGCTCCGCAGTCGGACATTGCTGCAGTTACTGTATAGTTTCATCAGTAAATAATATAATCACAGCTCCGGGCAGCTGGTGGTAATTGTATGTTCCTCACGGACTACCAGAGGCAACTAGGTAACGGCTCGGGTATCTGTCGCAGCTAGTTTCTATTCACTGGGACGTTATATGAGCTAACGTTAGCTACTGCTTCACCGGGTTGACAATCACTTGCAAAGCAGGGTGAATGACCTACCGTGTATTCCGGTTTTAACTGCATTTGTAACGTTGTTATTGCTGCAGCATGGCACAAAGTCCCCCAAACGCCGCAGCCGTTAATGGACGTGAAGCACAACGCGACTTTGAAACTTCATTTTTTAATCATCCTTTGTTGTTGTCAACGCTGGGAGCGTTTGCGTCACAGTACGACATTTGCTACCCGCCAAGGAGTAAGGTCGTCTCTCATTGGTCAATACACCGAGGGTGTATTGAGGTGACCAATAATATATTCCAATATTAGTGCAACCACGCCATCAACACACACAGACACAACGCGAATGATGTTAAGTTACCTGTTAGCTACAAAGTCTTAGGTAACTGTTTCAATTATGTAGACATAATTAACATAATTAAATAATAATTATTTTATTTTTTAGCCTTTTTCTGATGGATGTACATACTTCTATGGATATTTTAGTAGGCTACAAACAGCTCAAGTTAGGAGCCTGTGTAGCCAGTAAAGGGCAGTTTTCACTGTTGTTGCAGGTCGTACTCATCCATATCTTTTTCATAACTGTAGGGTGGAAATAAAATTGTCTTTTTTCTTTATTTTTAGTCATGCAACACTGTAGCTACACTGTCTCTGCAGCATGTAGGGTACAACACTGCAGTAGTCTGTGAAACGTTAGGTTAAATTTGCACTGTAGGAATAATGTAAGCATGGTACAGTGCTGTCAGCACTTCTGTGTAACTTGCAAGGTAAACGAATCACCACTAGAGGGCAAACTTTTATTATAATAATGTAAAATGATTTAAGGTGTTTTTCATTCGCAGGATTTTCCAAAATGTTACATCTTAAGCTGATTTGCTGTACATTTACTTTCTACAATACTGTAGTAGGATATGTAGAACATAGTAATGATGTCAACAATATTCTTTGTAACAGAAGACAGACCAGACATTTCAAAATGGTGCAAAGCAATGTCATCTTTTGTAGTGGGTGGTGTTCATCCCCTCCTCCATCATGCAATATTTTAAGGGTTACATGACAGGCATACTGTGTCTTTGTCAGGATTTATGGTGGCAGAATTTATAACTTCTGCAGTTTTTAGGAGTAACAGTATACTGTTTTTGTCCTCAGTGACCCTGGCCATTGCAGTCCCTTGTTGCTCAAGCGCATATCCCCGCCTCCTCCACCCACAACACCGATTCTTACCCCACCCTATCTTTCCTTGGCTGAGACTGGCTGGCTGGCACTATTATCAATTCCTTCAGTCAGCATGCCTGAAAAAAAAAAAAGCTGACGTCACAGTCATTACTGGCTCTATAAAAGCCAGAGTAATGCAGATTCACTGTGCAGTCAACCCAGCTACATTCCTAGACACAGAGCAACCCGTCTCTGAGTCATGACTTCGACCGGCTTTGACCCTTACTTCCCCTCTACCTACAAGAGGAGGGTGGTGGTGCGCAGTACAGGATATGGAGGAGGAATAGGCTCTAGGTCTGCCTACTCCAGCCACGCGGCCCCATTAACTTCCTATGCATCCTCCCGCAGAAGTTATCCAACACATGCCCGAGTTACCTCCAGCTACTCCTCCGTGCTTTCTGCTCCAGTGTCTGCAGCTGCCACCGAGCTCCGCCTTGACCAAGCTGCCCAGGTCAGCTCTGAGTTCAAAAACCTCCGGACCCAGGAGAAGGCTGAGCTGCAGGGCCTGAATGACCGCTTTGCAAGCTTCATTGAGAGGGTCCATGAACTGGAGCAGCAGAACAAGTTGCTGGAGACCGAACTCCTGCTGCTCAGGCAGAGGCAGACAGAGCCATCCAACCTCAGGGCCCTGTATGAGCATGAGATTCGCCAGCTCCGTGCTGCTGTAGACGAGGCTCGCCATGAAAAGCAAGCAGCTCAGGATCACAAAGATGAGATGGAAGATGTACTGAGGGATCTGCAACAACGCTTTGAGGATGAAGTGATGGGCAGAGCAGAAGCAGAGGGCAGGCTCCTGGATGCCAGGAAGGGAGCAGCTGATGCTTCTCTGGGCCGGGCTGAGCTTGAGAAAAGAGTGAGAACCCTGCTGGATGAGCTGGACTTCCTGAAGCGCCTGTGTGAGAGTGAGATTGCAGAGCTGCAGGCCCAAATACAGTACAGTGCTGAGGTGTCAGTGGAGATGGAGGTCGCCAAACCTGACCTATCTGCTGCTCTCCGTGACATCCGAGCACAGTACGAGAAGCTGGCACAGCGCAACCTCCAGTCAGCCGAAGAGTGGTTCTGCAATAAGATGAATGTGATGACAGTAGGCACTGTTCGCAACACTGAGAGTGCAAGAAGTGCCAAAGATGAGGCAGCAGAATACCGCCAGCTCCTCAAAGCCAGGACACTGGAGATTGATGCCTGTCGTGAGATGAACCAAGCACTGGAAAATCAACTACAGGATGTGGAAGAAAAACAGAGCGCTGAGATCTCTGCACTGCAGGTGAGGAACAGACTGACTGTAAATTACAGGAACAGGACTGAAAATATCACTAAAAACACAAAAACGGAAAATTAACTTCAGTGATATATTAATGAATTTCTGTTTATTGACAATTCAAATGAGTCACTCCACATAATTTGTAACAGAAGGCAGACCAGACATTTCAACTCCACATGATCAGTTATCAGATATCTAATTTTGTATCTAATATGCCCTAATGTATGTCATCATTTTTTTCTACACAGGATACAATAAGTCAACTGGAAGAAGAGTTGAGGGCAAACAAGAATGACATGGCTCGCTACTTGAAAGATTATCAGGATCTCTTGAATGTGAAGATGGCCTTGGACATTGAAATTGCAGCCTACAGGTCAATAGCATAATCAATTTAGCATTGATTCTTTCTTGTGTTTCGCCTAGTGCACTATAATTCTGGCTTTTAAATGAATCCCAAAAAACTCACTACTTTCCTTCATGTCCTTTGTTCCATTAGGAAACTCCTTGAAGGAGAAGAGAATCGTTTGAATGTGGGAAGTATGGGGTCTGTCACCACTTACTCCCAGGCCATGTACGCTGCTCCATCCTATGGAAGAACACAGATGACCATGCAGGCTGCAGCTCCATACCTGCTGAGCTCCCGCTTGTACACTTCATTGCTCTCAAAAGAGGAGACAATATCCGCAAGCCAAGCACAGCAGGCGGAGGCCAGCGCCCCTGAAGAGGAGGAGGAAGAGCAGGTGGAAGAGGAAGAGAAGGAGGAAGAGGAGGAGGATCAGGGAGAGAAGGAGGAGGCGGCAGAGGAAGAGCAGGGAGAGGAGGGTGAGAATGAGGAGGAGGAAAAACAAAAGGAGGGAGAGGAAGAAGCAGATGAACAAGGTTAGTGTTGTAACTGTTTATTTAACATGTGCATGTATGCAGTGGTGGACTCAGTCTAACTTTTATCCTTCCTCCTTGTTTTTGTGATTGAAGAAGGTGAAGCAGAGGATGGAGCTAAAGAAGATGATGAGCAAGGAGGAGATGAAAGCCAACCCCAAGAAGAGGATGATGCTGAGCAGAAGGAGGGAGAGGGTGATGACGAGGATGGTGAGAAAGGGGATGAGGAGGAAGGTGAAAAAGAGGAGGTGGAAACTGAAGAGAAAAAACCAACAGATAAAAAAGTTTAAATTTACTTGCTTTAAAAAAAACCTGCTAGCTTGTAGCTGAAGGATCTCCGGTGCTTTACATACAGAGATTTTGTCTCAATGAAACCAAATGAGAATCTCCTGAATTCAGAAATGTCAGTGAACCTACCCTGTGTATGAACAGTTTGAGTGACTTATAGCATGTATGCACACATGCAAACTGTGCCATCAAAGAAACGTACAATAATAAATTAACTGAGGAGGACAGGATTTGTTTGGAGTAGAAATTCTGCTTTGTGGAGATGTGTTTGCAAACACCTTTGTTCTTACTACCACCAAAACATGCCTGTAACCCGACTGCCTGTATGTGCAATACCCACTTTGAAATGCCTTACTCACTGAGTGCTTCTAGTCCTTGATGTGCTGCACTGAACTCCAATAAAGCCTTGAAGCCTTGACAACCTTGAACTGGCGTCAGGATTTTCATTTGTATTTATGAACATTTTCAACGAAGTGTCAAATCAAGTAATATTTAGCACAAATAAACGCATTAGCAGAAAATGATATCCAATGTCCACACTCTGTGACTCAATTTCACAAGCAAGTGAAGAGATTTTTACTTGCTAATTAGCCGGAGGCTCCTTTTTCACTCAGGGTTTATAACAAAATGTTTCTTTCTCGACAGAATGTTAATAGGGGTTAATGGAAAAAGTCCATAGATGGCTGCCAAAGAGCTCCTGCTTCTATCCAAATTGATGAATCGCTCTGGACGGGAGGGCTGCAGTGAACAGCAAAGTCAGCAAGTCTGGCCTGTTTTATTATTTTTCAGTAAATGATACCAAGCTAATGAAAAAACATGAAAAACAAGTAATGAAACAAGAAAACACTGCATCAAACTGAATTAAGTTTCACGCCTTCGACATTAGATTTCTCTTGACTTGAAACTTGAAACTGAAGTCTAGACTGAAAGAGATTAATTACACTGGCGTTTTTGTCTTTATCTCAAGTCAGCAGGTCGCCTCTGCTCTGATGTGCCCACAGTCTCTGTGTGATCAGTGAGCTGACACCAGTGTTTTTCCTGCTGCCTCACCCTCATCCACATCACTGTCCATAAATCAGGACGCACTGAAACCTTTATGACTCAGCTAGTCTGCTGCACCAAAGAATCTGGCCAAGTGTCAACTCACGCAGGACAGCAAGAGAGAGAGAGGGCAATTTCATTATGTCATTAAGGAGAGAAAGAGAGATTGAGGGAGAATCAGGCAGGGAGAGCAAAGTATCTCACTGCATGAAACCTTGGAAGAGGACAGATGGGGTTTTTTTTACCCAGCAAAGAGGTGGAGAGACCAGGGGCTTCCTTTAGGCAGATGCAGAGATGCAATCCCTAACACAAAACTGAACACCAAACACTCTCTTCTCATACTCATAGACTTAGACAAAAACCCTCAGAGTGGATGAAGCACACACTAAAATCTTGAATCATCTTAGAATTGTAACATATGCTAATACCTGCACTTTCTGCACATACGGTAGGCTATATGAACCATATGTCTCCTCTTCCCCTCCATCCACCTTGTCCTTGGTTTACCCCGCCTTGAATTAGACCACATTATCCTGCTGCCTCCACGGCTCTCAGCAGCTACAGTTAGACTTGAGCCAGTCCAGTGGAGCACTCAGTTTAATCATTAGAAATTCTACTTTGCAATGACTTTGGCTTCGCTTACACACACCTCTCCCCACTCAAAGCGAGAGCAATATTGTAAATGTTTTCATATTGATTAAAAGTGCACTAGTGATATATTGTTGGCTGGATTTTAACACAAACTACCAGTAGAGAGGATGCTGAAGCAGTGACAGAGCATTTCATAATAAATACTGTGAACCACCAGTAGGATATATACTGTAGCTAGATACTCCCCAGGCTGCTCATATGTGTCACTTGTGTCACATACAGTTAAGGGAGGGTTGCAGGTCTCAACGTGTGTGTTTGTGTGTGTGTCTTTGTGTGTGTCTTTGTGTGTGTTGAGGTGTCTCAGGGCTGCGGGGCACAGTGGAAAACAGATCTCCTGAAAATGTAGCATATTACAAAAAGCTGTTTTTTTTTTCTTTTACCATGTTCCATCTTTTATTGAGTTTCACCCCCTGTTTCATCTGTCACATTCGGCCTGTGAACAGAGTGGTATATAAATCTTATAACTCTTTCCCGCTTGTGGACATGCACTATGTGAAAGGGAGGGAGCCCCATCACTGAGGCCCTCAGAGGTACCAGATGCACCACTCCTTTGATGAAAACACAAAGAACAGAAGGTGCAGCAGGAGATACTGACAGCAGCTGAGTTTCCTGTGAAAAGGCAAAACAAAAAAGTGTTGTACAGTAAGTATTGTATAGTAACGCTTAAATAGACATGATTGTTTTCAGTGTTAATGCTTCTGTTTTTGCCTCACCACACCAAAATAGCCTATAACACTTGTGTTCCAACTGGACCTGTGGAGATATCCATATCCATATCTGATGATGTACAGCATCATCAGATATGGAAGCAAAAACAAGAATTTAAACCTAAAAAGTCAGTAAACATTGTAATGAGGACAGGAACATGAAATTTAATCACAACAAATACATATTATATTCCGGGAGGACATGAAATACAGTCACGCAGGGTTTTGGACTCAGTATCAGGAATTTAATCTGCAACCCAGAGTGTCAGCAAAGCTAACAGTTATTTGCACTCAGGCCCTTTAGCTTTATGACCAAGGTGATGATGAGGTGAAATCTTAGTATACACATATGTCAGCACCTGCAAAAGACAGCATACATTTGCATTCATTACTTTTAATTTATTCTGGGTGACTAGAATCAAAACCCAGAGTTACTACTATCCACGTCTTTAGACAGATTGCATCATCACTTTGAGAAGAATACTTGTTGTACTCTTGTAGTACTTGTACCAATTGTGCTTTTTAAATTGTAGTTGTGGCGTGTGCCTGCCTCTTGGAATCCCTAGGCTGTGGTCCAGACTGCAGGTTGGGTGGTCACACTGCAGTCTGCCTTTTCTGTTGTCACGCAACAACGCTTTGTCTGCACAAAGAAATGGAAATCTCAGATAAGAGTTGTGGCTCCCTCTGCTGATCTCAGAGAACCACCTAATTAAAAGACTCTGTGGAACGAGCCTTTGCATTGGCCCGGTAGACAGCAGACTATTTCGTTTAAAGATGACATGGCGCTCTTACTCTAAAAATAGACACTTATTTCTCTTGGTGTACATACCCACTACAGTGCTACAAAGGATGCTTCACTGAGTCAGATGGAGACAAATAGGGGAGCCTCAGGGCACATCCTTTGTCGTACATCACAACCTAGATATTAGATGTTAGGCTAGTGGGAGTAAATGTACTAACCCTAACTTTCCTGCAGAGGACTGACTCGGTGATCACATGCATTAACGCTACATATGTCCCACTGTCTGCATTTCTTCGGGCTGGGCTGCAAATGAAACCCATCTGTGCAAAATAGCTGTGTTTAACTGACCATAACATGAAGCGATAGATCACAAGCAGAGTAAATGTGGAGGAATTCATGTAGGTGTCAAAATAACTACAGAAAAATATCGACAGCTCGCATCATTACGCAGTGACCATGGCGACTTCACGCAGCAAGAGCATGAAAAACGTATCTTTTATTTATCATTCTGTAGAAGTAGAAAAGTTTGAATATGACTTCCAGCACCAAAAGTCAACTGCAAGTCAACTTCTGCCCCAGGAGGTTGAGTCCTTGCGCAGAGATAGTGCATTGATCTATCTGCATGGCATTGCAGGACCACGCTATATTACCTGATTCTGCTGCCAGACAGTCAGGTGGGTGTTGAGGCCCAATTTGCCTCTGGCGTCATGCGGTCCTGGCAGTGGACCCATAAATCCATTAGGCCTTTTGTCCGCTTTTCTCTCAGGAACCAAACACCTCGGTGGGGGCTACAATCACAATCCGACCACTCAGAAGTCTCTTAAAGCACTGTCGTTCCCCGCACCGTGGAAGTCACAGTTCGCTGAGTTTATTAATGTCAGCAACAATGGAGTCAAGTCAGGTCAAGCTTTATTCACATGGTACATTTCATACATATAAATGCTTCACCTCATCTTTATTTGCAATTCCATGAAAATAAAACACACACACACACACACAGAGAAGCACACACGCTCAAGCACGTATACCTGCAAATACTCCAGAGTGCAGGAAGATATTATTTCAATTGTCTGTCATAATAAATGTTTATTCATAGCATGTTATGACACACTGAGAGACCCTCAGGCAAAGTAAACAGACAGGATACTGTTGTTTCAGGACAAAGCACTAGCTTCATCTTTTTTTTTCCAACAATAACCACAGCCCACACTTCCTCACTTTCATGTGAGAGCTACATTCAGCTGTTCTGACTTTGTGTCCACATGCACCTTTACCCCACACATCTGCACGTAACAGCTTTCTTTTCTTCATTGTTTTTACCAATGATGAACCCAGTTTTAATGGAAGACACAATCTGGTCTATGTTAGAAGATGATTCGGGAGCAGATTTTCTGTTAAGACTCAGTCACAGCTGTCACACACTAACGCAAAGCATGCAAAGGTACAAACACCGGCCCACCACCATGTGAATCTGCTGGTTTATCTATCAAGGCTTTAAAGACAGTGGATGAGTTAATTAGCTTATAGATTTAGATATCTAAAACACTATGCCAATACACCGGTTTACTGTTTGCAATAGCACAAAGCAGTCAGGTGATGGCAATATTGTATTCCTTTTTGCAGATTTGATTGTTGTTGTTTTTTTAAACTTCTGATCGCCTCAAAGAATCTCCTCACATTTGATATGAGGGGTGAGGGAATTTTCCAGAGATATGAGGAGAATTAGTAGCAAGCACCTACAGCTTAGCTCAGAACTCGCCTACAAAATAACCATGTGAAACAGCTCAACTTGTAAGCTTGGGAGCTGTTGAACTAGCTGCAAAATGCATCTCTGGTTTGCAGAATAAGGTCAGTCAGTGTGTTTCAGACCTCTAGCTGTGTAGGAATTGTCAATCATAGGCTAAATAAAAAGACCATAGTGGGTCTGTGAACCAGTGATTGAGTGAAAATGATTAACTTTGCTGTGTAACTATTTTTGTAGCTGAAATTCAAAATTTGATCTGAGGGTATAATTTACAAGGGAAAAAAAAAAAATCTGTTTTCTTGATCATAGCTTTGGCCAACAACAAACATCTGACAGTGCTGTTGTGCAGTACCAATATATTCAATAGCTCTGTATTTTTCAAAATAATAAGATTCAATAATGGCTTTCAGTCGCGGTGTTGTGTTGTATAGTGCTAAATTCACCACAAGCTGTGTTTTAAAGCAGCCACATCACAATAGGTGGGAAAAAAATGATCATCCTGTCAAGGAAAACAACAAAAGCACTGGATGGCTGAACATTATTGACAGCACCATTTGGCTGACCACGCACACACACACACACACACACACACATACACACAACCCATACACACATGATGGGCAAACACAAACAAAAGGCTAAGTGGGCTACCACGTGTCAGCCAGCAGCTGTAAATTACTTAACTGGGCAGGAAAGGAGGGTGGTGTGCTCTATGTGTGATATAGGCTACTGACCATGATGAAACCACATTAAAATGAAAGCCACAGGCCTCATTGATGGATTTCAACACAACTGCTTCACCCATATTTATGCATTTCTGCTCAGTTATTTGTGTTGTTTGCATGAATGGTCCACACATCCAAATCACACTGTAGCTGTTTGAGTATGCATGTCCCAGGTCTACCCACTCAGAGTAGGCTAGTGCAGGTCTCTTTAAAGTTAGCAGTGTGCAGCACCAGCAGCAGTAGCTTTCAATTCAATTTCATTTTAAATTAAAAACAATAACCTGGTGATAATTTATTTATGACACTGGTGATTTATAAGTCAGGTTTAGATTAATTATTCTCCTCTAGGTCGTCAAAAGTGCGTGTCAGTGCAGTCGTGGGACTGAGGTGAACACCATCAGGAGTCCTTGAAGCAAAACGACGGGGAGTTCACTCACTCTGTAATTTCTCTAAATTCAATTTTAGCTCATTTGAGGATTTATGAGGAATTGTTACAGGTATCGATTGACTGGCGTCTCGGGCAGAAAAAGCTCTTCAAAGGGTCTCAGAGACAAACCCATGATGAAGTGAGGGGCTACTTGTGCTGTAATGTGCCGGGCGTGTTGTTGTTGTCGTCCCGAGTGTGTGTGTGTGTGTGTAGTGAGGGAGGAGGGAGGGGGTGGTAGTGTGGGCAGCTCGTGGTTCACGCCTATCCCCTTCGCTCCTCTCGCTGCCGTGTTTGCCCTCCTCTCCCCTCCCCTCCCCGTTCACAAGTCATGATGGCGGAACTGTAGACCTCGGTATGAGCAGGAGTGAACCGCCCGTCCGCGTTTAGAAACTGTACATAGTTATTTATTTATTCAGCCAACTTCACATCTTTCCACGCAATGACCCGTTGGATTCCCACCAAAAAAGAGAAGTACGGAGTCGGTAAGCTCTTCCATTTCTCCCAAGGTGTGTTTTGTTGGGGGGGGGGAGCTCGCCGAGTGAACTCCCAGCAACTACACCAAACTACTTCAAAGGAAAAAGGGGCTCAGTCCAGTTGGGAAATACAAGTTATAGGCGACCTTGTTGTTGTTGCTGCTGCTGTTGTTGTTATTGCTGGGGCAGTGCGGGTAAAAGCACCGTGGCCCAACTGGTTTCCAAACTTTTTTCCTTGTTCCAGGCAATTTGATATTTACTCTCCGCGTTGTCCCGGTGACTCCAGATATTAAGTTGTAATAAGAAAGAAAATGCTTTTATAGCAGTCCATAATGGGTGGTGAGGAAAAGTGGAAACGAGCCAAGAGTTCAATGAGCACACCAGTGATTGTTGCACTTAATCTAAGTAAGCTGACTGGCTGTAGTTACAGTGAACTTAAATGAATCCTCACTTAGCTGGAAGGTCCCTTAAAGCCCCCCCAAGGACTCCTGTAGGGCCCCACATGGGAGCCACTGCTTTGACTGCACTGTATTTGAGATAAGAACATTTAATTTGCATAGACATTAGGTTGACAAGTGGTATTTGACTATGCTTATAAAGGACTTTGCTGTATCAGTGTAATGAACTAGATCTATTAAGCGTATTTAAACACATTTTTCCATGTGTCTAAACCTGTAGTTTAGATCTTGTCCTGGAGGTTGGACTCCGGTGGCTTGTGAAAAGGTGTGGCAACGTTACCTGTGTTACCTGTATGTGGGTGTTCATGGTCTTGCATATTACTGTGCATGCATGTTCATGCGTTATCAGGTAGACCTCCACGCCCTCAAAGTAAATTGGCACAACCGCTCATACCCCGTCTGGTTTACGGACTTTATGGCGACACAGGTAAGATGGTCATTGGACGGTATTCTGACTCAAGGCTGTGCTTGCTGTGGTTTAAAGCTACAGACACTTGAGCAGACAGCGTTTCCTGGTGTGCAGCAGATGTTAACACATGAAGACAACCCTTCATGTGGGAATAGTGAATATACCCAGTGTGTAACTTTTCTGGCGTAGGTGTGAATCAGAGCCCAGGACTGAGAATACCTTGCCTTTGCTGGATCCTCTCACTGACTTCATGTCAGGTTTCAAAGGCAGCGTTGTGCGCTCTGTTGTTGTGACTAAGAAAACATTATGAAACCCACAGTTTGGGTAGACTGGTTGTGCTGCAAAACACTTGGTCAAGTACGTCCTTGTTTTAGCAGCTGATGTGGGGGATTTTTTTTTTCTTTGTGTTAATCCTTTGAGATCCCAGTACGACGTTCAAAATGTTTCTCTGCAGAATTTTGTACACTGCTGTTCTCTTGACATTGGCATCAGAAACAGGGCAGGAGTCACTAACACTGTACTTAATCCTTAAAATACCATTGGACCTAGGTCTTACATTTTTAATCCGATTAGTCAACCCAAGCTGCGCTTAAATACAGGCAACTACATTCTGAGATGAAAGAAGAGATCGCAAGGTTTCTGATAGTATCAGTTATATCATGCTAGCTAACAGGGAAATATGGATAATATGCAGCTTAAGATATCACCATCTTTTATGGTGCATTTTTGACACCATATTAAAAAGCTTCCCAATTTTCACATCCTTAAGAGAAGCGCTGTACTGGATACTAAAATGAAGCACTGAAATCAGCAGGTGAAAACACATGCGTCTCTGTTTGTAACTTATTTGCATCTATAATGGCATCCTGTGGCTTCATTAGATTTCATGGCAAGGTCTCCTTGAGTAGGAGCAAATGCTTACATGACTTTAAACAAAACTAAGATTCAGCTCCATTTATTGCCTGCTTCCATCACCAGCATTACGCATCTGTGGCTTACAGATGCCATCACTTAATAACAGTAACTAACCTACATCACGTGTGTTGTGTGAGATGTGAGGTGTTGAGGAAAACTACCAAATATATATGAGAAAAGTTGTGTAAAGCTTAAAGCCTCTGGCTGCAGAGGAAGCTCTATTAAATCATCCCAAATGCTCTGACCTGAGTCAGACTCAGTTGGGTCCACAAATTTGAAAATGAAAAAAAGAGGTGTAGAGTCTGGAAGTACTGACTTTATCAGGCCTCCAGCTCATCTTTAGGGCAGTGGCTTCAGGGTACACAAACCTCTGTCAGCGTGGCGTGTCATAGTCTTTTAAAGGCTATGGGACACACCTTATTCTTCTCTATAATTGAAAAAAAATCTTCAAACTGCAAACATATTTTAATTCAAAAGTTAACGAGTGACACCTTTCAAAGATTGAACTTCTAATTCACTGAAAAGTACTTTGTCGGTATATGTGATGTCATAAATTCTCCTTGTATAATCATAAACTCAGAATTACAGTGAGGGCAGAGGAACCTTTCCCCTCTGACAGATGAATGTGAAACTGTACTGTACTTTATGGTCCAACTCAGCACAGTGAACATCATACAACCTCATACACAAAAAAGGCAAAGCACATTTTGAGGGAGACTTACTTGTACCGATCAATTAACTGGACTCACTCACCGCAAACCTCCTGGGTTTATTTGCTTATATATAATATATATTGCTTATATATTCTATAATAATATAGTGATTATAATGGCTTTAATTTCAGAAAGCAGCACTACTTGCTCCTATTATTACCATCAGTTTTGCTCAGGGAGCTGCCTTTCAGTCCATCAAGTCATAAAGACTGACTTCTGTTTGAGGTTGCGTGAACTCTGTTATCACCACCCTCCTCTTGGTGACATTATGCAAAAGATTTTAATGACATTCCTTAAAATAATGTGCAGCTTCAAGTTGTTGTCTGTGCGGGTGTTCCACATCTCATTACTAAAACAAATCTGAAGCGGTTGAGATTTGCAGCCTCCATCGATTGCAATCAATGTCAAACCTGATTGCAGCAGGTGATCTGGAGATTGGAGGTGCTGACCTTGTTCTCAGTTTTGATGGACTGACCAGACGGTTGGTCAGCCGGTGACTTCTAAAACTTAATTTCAGAATAATTCTCTAACACCCCGAGGAAAGGCATTTGCTTTTTTTCCTGCTTCAGATAACACGGATTTAATTTTCCTTCTGTGAAATGTTGCAGCAGGGCTTTTTTTTTTTTTTTTTACCAGAATTAAACGATGAGCCCACACTGGTCTCATTTTGTCCCTTTTGCACTGTTAGCTTAGGTCTTGAGAATTAACTTCCTGATTTATGGATAACCTATAAGGACTTATCATCTGGAGCCTAGTTTTAAGAGCTACAGATCGTTCCAGCTGTCTAGACAGTGGACGGGGAGGTGAAAGGCTTCTCTGCAGAGGTCTTAATGTTTTGAAGCGTCCTGCCTGAGGAGATTTGGCTGAAAAACAAGCTTTAATAGACTTGCTTTTATCTAATGACTTTTTGTTGAGAAACTGTACCTCTTTCAACTTTGGTATCACAAATTTGTCCGCTTGAATACAAATTTGATATAATTTAAGAAATACATAATACATCACCGAGCAGTATCTTCCTGATGGCCTTCATAAATTCATAATAGGTTTTCATGTAATACCTGTATCCGTTTGGTTTGAGTAGTCTCAACTCAAACTCAACTCAACTCAACTCAACTCAACTCAACTCAACTTAGAATCAGGGACAGTTAAAAGCTGGGGAGAAAAAGTGAGTTTTGAGGTCACATTTAAAGGACTCAACAGTGGAGGAGAGTCAGATGTGGAGGGGAGGGAATTCCAAAGTTTTGGAGCGATGGTGGAGAGGGCCACCATCGCACAAACAAAATAATCAGTTTTCAGATTTTTAATTTTTCAAATAGTTTGGACACGGTTTGCTTTTAGGCACTTTTGTACAAATGAAAGTGAAGGTTGCTGTTTTTGTTACATCAGACCCTGTTTGTGCATTATAACATCGTCTGCTCAGTTACTGCTGTTATAATTACTGCTGAGAAACAGGCTGGGTTCAGCGCACCCACCTCTCTGTACAGTGGTATGTTCAAGGGTTCGTTCTTGTACCTTGCATCATTTTTTCAGTTTTTTTTCTCCATCATTGGTTTGATTTTTCCATCAAGGCCATGACTTGGAAAATTTGTTTATGTTTTGCTTTTCACATTCAGCCGGTGATGAGAACAATAGATTCTCGTTGCATTGTGTTAAATTTGATGAGCTGCCAACAGCTGCTCAAACTGTTCAGCCCTGCTGTTCTTAAATTGTTGGCTAATCCACTTCTATGTTAAATCATTTGGAGTGAATTAGCCTGACTTTGATTTAACATTAGTATGCACATTAATTTGAACCTGAGCAGATAGAGGCTTTATTGGAATTTACAACACCGGCTCCAGCCTCGGTATTTCACGTTGAAGAGGAAGATAATGCGTCTCAGCGTTGCACAGATGGGCAGTGCTGCAAAGGCCTAAACTGCTGACTTTAGTTGAGACAGTGTGGCATCACAACACGCTCAACTGGGTCTCTGCCACTGGCATATTTCCACGCTGTTGCCAGGCCACTACACTGTGTCAAGTTGGTGAATGGACCATTGTCACTCTCGGCATGACCAGAGGCAGATGTCATTTCTTCAGTGCACGTTTTATTCGATATTGTCCTCGCTGCACAAATCATTTCCTGGTGAAAACAAATACTCTTTTCAAGAGCATCCACACCATGTCAGCGATTCTTTTTAAATAAAACAACACATACTGTGCTGTTGTTGGGCTGAACTTCTTGCTCTTAATATTCTGGCCTGTGTTTTCAGACATTATAACCACCATGTGAATCAACATGATTTTACTTAAAGAGGAACTATGCAGGATTTTTAGCTTAATTAAAAAGCTTCAGAATAACTGTGATGGTTAAATAAATGACTTGTAACATGTTACAGGGAGAGGCCCTCTGTCTTTCACCTAGCGAAAACCAACCTTGTAAGATCAGTACCTCCGCCCTGGTGTCCAGCTCTTGTCTCTGCAGCACCGTGATACAAACGCGCCTCGTAATCCGTAATCTCTTGTTTATGACAGATAAGACTGCACAGATATACACATCGTAACATCGTATATAATAAATAACATTATCCACTGCTCCATGGATTGCTTTCTCGCTGGCTTCGTTGAAAACAAATGCACATGACCAGGAGGAGGGTCAGCAAAACAGCAGAAAAGTGTAAATTTGACTTGCATAGTTCCTTTAAACAGGAATAAAAGTAACAAAAACATAATATGTATTGCAGGGGTATTTGTTTTCCACAAGTATTATTCACAGGAACCTGTTCAGGTGATCCTAACAGCACAGCCAGCGTGTGTGTAACCTAGTATTATAAGAGCCCACGGGCCTGTTACAAAGCACAGACTAAAGAGACTAAAATCAGATTCCCTGTGTTGATGTATGTCCGTGCAAATTTCTTTTATCCAAAGTTAGAAAAATATGTCAGCGAGGAGGAAGTAGTGGAAAGAAAATTGTCGTCACATTCACTGTTTTGTCAGGTTTTGGTATTCAGACTGAGGTGTGATAAGCTGAGCCAGTTGAAGCGTGCTCAGAAATCTGGCCTCAAGCAACGAGCATTATCACCATGCAAGTCAGGGCAGAGCTCTGCTCATGGTTCCTCTTTCTGACAATGGGAATGAGTGCCTTTGCGTTATTGCAGCTCCCTCAAGTCATGACAAAGACCTTTGCTACAGTATTGTTAAGCAAGGTTTGCCTTTTGAAATGCTTGTCTGGTTTTGCATGTGCGCTCGTCTTATCCAACCCATGCTTGTCCTGGTTGGAGAGTTAAAAAAGAAACGACAGGAGATGCCTCCAGGAAGGCTGCCAGGTTCATAAACTGAATGGAGGGAAGGGCACGGCTGGCAGGTGAGCCGTTTAGCAGAAAGGAAACTTGTGACTAAAGGCCACAGTGGTACGATGATGTCAGAAATATACCTTTTTCTTTTCTTTTCTTTTTTTTTAAAGCTCTGCCTCTCACTGTTGACACTGAAGATACCTGCTCCAGAGCAGTCCATTTGCTGAAACATTAACCACAGCCTCTGGGCTTCCATTTCAATTAAGAGTCATCAAAATGCTTTAGAGGTTTGAGTCACACGGTCTTCCAGCACCGAAAGAAAGAGCACCGAGATGAGGAATAAATCAAAGATCAAGATCCTCTATGCCTGAGAGTCCCAGGCTCTGTGACAAGGCGGCCGAATTGGTTTCCTTTTCCAGGGAGAGAAGGAAAACCTCTGATCCAAAACTTCTTAAAAACGTACTCCCTCCTATGTGTTAGCAGTTATTGAAAAGGGATTTGGGGTTTTTATTAATCCACCGGACCTTGAGGAGAAGGAAGACCTGTCAGTCAAACTGGTGACCAGAACTTTTTTATTATCAGCAGTTGTTGCTGGATGTTGTGTGTGTTTCTCATAATGAGACAGCCCTGTTTTTTTTTTTTACTCCAGCAATCTACAATTATGATCCCAGTGGTGAGCAGGAGCTGTGTCTACAGGTGGGGGACACGGTGCACATACTTGAGAAATTGGAAGGTGAGTGAAGCTGAACACAAAACATGCCCCGACACATCCCCGTCTTTTGCTCTCTTTCTGTTTTGGGCTGACTCAGGAACGTAGATGAGATGTTGAATTAGCCGGCGATCAATATGCAATACATAACAATGTAAATGAGTCCACATACACACATTGTCCTCCTGACAGGTTGCACGGTCATCACTCTCACCCTGTCCACTACGTCTCCCTCACTGTAATTCGTTTCTCGATTAATTTATTTCTCCTCAGGCTGGTACAGGGGCTACACACTACGAAAGAAATCACACAAGGTAAGGGCTTAATTAGTGCTCCATTATCTTATAACCAGCACTGTTATTTCTATTTGCATATTCTAATAGTGCCTCATTGTTTCCTCAGGGCATTTTCCCAGCCTCCTACATCCACTTAAAGGAGGCAACAGTTGAGGGAATAGGGTGAGATCATGTATCAGTAAACATATCATCTTAATGATAATCCACTTTGCTTTTGATTTTCTACCCTCCCTTGTCATTTGCCAATAACATAGCAGTGTACTTGTAATTATCATAAGTGAGGATTCGGTAATGCTTTACTTGGCTGTGTAAGGAAACCATCCAACTATTTATCCTCAATAGAAAAGCACTTAAATTCATCCAAATAATGTGACATGATGTTTGAGCGATGAGCCACTTGTTAAGTATCTTATTATTCTCTTTTTGTGGCTGGTAGCCAGCAGGAAATAATTATTCCAGCGGATTTACCCCTGGTGCAGGAGCTTGGGGCCACTCTGAGGGAATGGGCGCAGATATGGCACAAGCTTTTCGTGGTATGTGCAGATTGCCTCTCTCTTATCAGCCTCGCTGTTTCTCCTACACACAGTCTTGTTCTCTTCTCTGATCTGCCCCACTTCTTCTCAGTTTTGTTTTATTTCATCCTACTGACGGTTACGTTACCATAAGTTAATTTCTGTTTATCTGACAGGCCAACAAAACGACCCTGTTCAGGAGCGTTCAGCAGATGGCCTACAGCCTCATCGAATATCGATCTCAGATAGTGTCAGGAACGCTGCCCAAGGATGACCTTGTAGAGCTGAAAAAGAAAGTCACAGCAAAGATTGATTATGGAAACCGGTATGAATCCTGCTCCCTCATTGTGAAAAGCCTTTTGACATAAATACCACTGTAAATTTTTATACGCTTGAGTCATCTCTCTGAGATTGTCACTGTAAACTCATCTGATGCTGTCTGAACTTCTGTGCTGCTCAGGATCCTGGGCTTGGACCTAGTGGTACGAGATGAAGCAGGAAACATACTCGATCCTGACCGGACCAGTACGGTCAGTCTGTTCCGGGCACACGAGACCGCATCCCGCAGTGTTGATGACAGGATACAAGAAGAGAAGGCACAAAGCTGATTTATTGACTCTTATCAGTCGGTGTGCTCCATTGTAACTGTGCATTTCAATTAATATCCTTCTCCACGCTCTGCCTGGGGTTTTGTTTTCATGCAGACACGGCTACAGAACCTGGAAATGAGGCGTCAGACGCTGTTCAGTACAGTGCACACCTACAGTCTACTCATGAACCTCAAGAACTTTGTATGCAACATCGGAGAAGATGCTGAGCTACTCATGTCTCTTTATGACCCTGACCAGTCTGAATTCATCAGGTAAACTCCTCACTGTTCTCATCATTCCACATTTCAGTATCAAGTTCAAGTTGTTTGTCAGTTTTGTGTAATTACATTGACTTATGTGTCTGCATTTTTGTAGGTTTTGTTGCAGTGGTCTGTTAATCTAAGAAATGTCAAACTCCCTTAGAACTTGCAGGGCACAGAAGGCAGAAAGTGTTCACAGTGTTATGCAACATAGGAACATAGTCTTTCTTCCAGCATGATACAAAGAATAACATCACTCCCTGCAACAAAATTTATCTCAGTGTGACGCAAATTGACGTTGCTGTACCTCACATGTCAAGAATTAACAGAGAGGTGATAAAAAACACACAGTGGCTCTTATTTCTTGTGCTACAGTAATTACTACTACTTTGTCACATTGTAGCTCAAGTTACAAAGAATTAAGAATTTTAATTAGTTGTACTATGGGGATGATGAATAATGATGACATAACGCTACACAGCTGTAGCAGCTTCAGTATGGTTTGAAATGAAGGTGTGAAGCTGGAGCGCTGCTTATTTCAGGTGTTTATTAAGCCGCTGTCTCCACTGCCCACTAGAGTAGAGAGGTAACATCTCTGTTCTAAGCTTGGTAAAATGGTGTCAGCATAAATGATGGAAGAGATTAAAAGAAACCTCTACTAACCTGAACACTGAAAACACTCTATCACCTTGGGTTTCTAGGGTGCTGTTCAACAGCTGACCTCTGACCTCCCTGGAGGAGGCGAGGGTGAATGAGGGCAAAGGTTACATCAAGCAGACAGTTGGATGTTTCATAGCAGCAACATTACACATCTAACTAATACCTAGTTAATTGTGTTCCTTCAGGCTTTTCAGCCATGATCTGTGTATAAATGTATATATATAAATTATCAGCCAGGATCAATACACTCCTACATGATTAGTAAGTAATAAGTAATAAGTAATCATATGCAATCTTAGATTTTCTTTTCCTCAGTTGATGTCCACAGTTTATATTTGTAACTTTTACATTTTTGTATTTCTCGTAATAGCCGTAATGATGTGAGCTCTAACTGTGATTCATATTTAAATTCATGCAGCGAGAACTTCCTGGTGCGCTGGGACAGTATGGGGATGCCTAAAGAAATTGAAAAGCTCAACAACCTGCCAGCACTATTCACGGTAACCGAATCCCAGCACACTGACTGTATTCCCTCCGCTCAGGATTTAAACAATCCAAGCGTTGCCTGAAATCTGTAACAAAGAAAACAATTTGTTCCTGGATTGCTCCTAATTTACTAAAAGTTACACTGAATGGCTCACATTCACAGCACATCTTTGAAAATTTGAATACATTTGCCACTATTGTGTTGCTGCTGTTTATGTAATGACACAGGCAGCAGTTCCACCGCAAATAAGTCATTGTGTTAACCTACATCTCTCCTACCAGGAATCAGTGGTTCAGAATGTGATAAAGCCACATTAATTAAAGCTGAAAATTTATGGTTACACTTGCTTCTTCAAAGTACACTGCACTTCACACTGACTTGAAAAAGCACCCAGAAAAATAAACACACAAAGAGAGTGATATGTGTGGATTTTACTGCATGCTTTCATCCTGTAATATTTTCCATCTGGTCTGCAGCTCCAGCACTGTGAGGCACATAATGACAGGTCGCTGATATGAACAGTCAACTGCCTTTTCTACCTTATCAGTCAATATCCCGCAATAAATCATGTTTGCGTGTCCTTGCGTCCAGGACCTGAGTAGCAGTGACTTAATGAGGCAGCGACTCTTCCTGGTTTGTCAAATCATCAGAGTGGGCAGCATGGAGCTCAAGGAGGGCAAGAAACACACCGGTGGGCTGAGGAGGCCGTTCGGTGTGGCCGGTGAGCAGCTTTTCAAATGTCCTGATGTCTGTTGAAGCAATTCAAAAGTCGATTGTACACAAAACGCCACTCCTCTCTGGTGGCGTAGTTGCATGAATAGTCCTGTCGAGGTGTAAAAATGAAGGATCCAAGTGCTGAATGAAATGGGAACACCTGCTTTCTGACCTAGAAAATGCCTCCACTCTGCCTTGGCAAAGGAGTCGGTGGAAATTGGTTTAGCAACGGTCTTTTTGTTTTTGGCCAGATGATTAGTGGATTTGATGAGAAATGGTTTCCTCTGGTGTTTGAGTAAATGGACTGAAACCAGAGTCAGAAAGAACGTTTAACTCAGAAGTCAAATTATTCTTAGCCAGGAAAAAAAAGAAGCAGTTTAGAAATGCTGGGTGGAATGAATGATCCAAAGGCATTTGCAAGCTGGAGATCAGGAACCCTCAATCTGTCTTATTATCCTGGCTGTCTGTGTGCCAGGCAACAGGTGAGTGAGAGCCAACACCTGATTTGGCGTCTATTTCAAAAGTAGAACATATAGTTTCTTGAGTTACAACCAGTAAATGAACATGTGTGGAAAATAGGAAATTCCACCATTCACTGTTGCTTTGGCAACAACCAGAAAACTGTGTTACATCTGTTGAATGAGTTTACCCTTGAATCTGTGGCCTGGACTGTGATGCTCCTCGTGTCTTTATCATTGCAGTGATGGACATTACAGATATTGCCCATGGCAAGACAGACGATGAGGACAAACAGCATTTCATCCCCTTTCAGCAGTAAGTCTTTTGATGTTGTGGCACTTGTTCTGCTGTTAACAGGCTCAGTTTTGTTTTCAATTTAACACAGTCCAATAATGAAAAAGAAAGGGAATAGGACTCAGGTTATATTTACTTAGAACATCCCATCACATCTTTTCAAAGGATGCATTTCAGCTTTTTCTATGTTGCATTTCAACAGCAAATATAAAAACTTTGTGCAAGAGTGTTAGCTCTTCACAAAGACAGACTTCAAGGCCATAGTACCTGCACACAGGGGAGATGGGGACAATAATACATTCACTAGGATTCTAGATGGAGGAGGCACAAAAATATCTTGACTGATTCCTGATGTCTAAACCAAATTTTACCCAAGGTTTATCCTCTATTTGTCTTTGTGTCACAGTTCACGGTGTCTTCTTGAGGAGGTACAGACAAAAAACACATTTTTAGAGTTCTTATCAGGCCTCATAAAACGTCTGGATGATTCTTTTAAATGCACATTTTTATGACATTTATCCAGCCTGAAAAAGAGAACAATATATTAATTCAGGCCTTCAGCATAGTTTCTCTTCCCAAAGTGACTAAAGGTTTCCGGTGCATGGCATTTTCTGCTGTTCACAAAATGCCAGTTGTCTAACTTGTCTTCCTTACGAAAGATTAAGTGTAAGAACTTATGATTTGTGGCCTTGACAAATTAATTTAGATTTCATTAACACTGGGTGACTGATCTGCCACCAGTAAATCATGAAATAGATAATTACAAAGTATAAAAACTAAGTTCAAAAAACAGGTCAAGCTACATGACTCTCCAGTGGCACAGTGGAAAAAATATACTTTTAAGATTTAAATAGAATCTGAACACCAATATTTTATTTGACATTCCTTTTAGGTGGTTTAATGTTTTTCTTTCTGAAATGTGCAATTACCACCTCTATCCACACAGTGCAGCGCAACACAAAAGGTCCTTATTGAAAATGTTAAAGTCATGAGTATAAAGTAAACAATAACATCATCGGGTTAATTACTGTTCCTGAAATGACACGTCCTCTTATTGTTCCTTAACAAATGAAGTCAGCTATCTAAGAAACTGAAGCCAGCTTTAGACGTTTTTGTCCGTATTTCATTTCTCATGTGGACTAACAAACAGTAAGAGTGCAGTCAGTTATCCACTGCAGGGAGCTGAATGGTTATTATCAAGACTCAGATCAGTTGTACAGATAGTGTTAACAGAAACCTCAACAGTGAACACTTGTAATAAAATATTTTGAAAAAAGCATTATATCAATGCGCAGTAAAGTAGATATACTAATACAATAGGCTAATTTAAACTGGGGCCCTTTGTCAAGATGCTCCTGCCAGGCTACATTGTTTCATCTCCCTCATATCTAATATTTGCTTTAGCAGTACACTAACACCATGTGGCTTTGTGAAACCTTCCCTCACATGTCTTTGCTGCTGTGATGTCCATACAGGCAACATATAGACTCTGTCCTCTTTGTTTCTCTCCCCCTGTGTCATCCTCTCCCTCCTACCACTCCACTGCAGTTCACTTTGATATATTCCCTTTTGTTGTGAGTTGTCCCTCTTTGATGTTTGCCTAATCCTTGTTCACTAACTGTGGTAGAGAAAACTCAGTTTCACCTCATTTAATGTCATTTTGAATTGCATGAGTTGCACCTGGAAACAAAAAAAAAACAAACAAAAAAACAAAACTGATAAGTTGCACAGAAACTTGTGGAGTGACACGTAGCTCAGATGTACTTTGTGTTAATGGTTTGCAAATGTTAGCATGAGCTTAGATCGTGAACATGGCAAGCATTTTGACATTTAGCATTTAGCTCGGAGTATAGCCAATCAGAGCCAATGAATGAAAGGTTAAAACAACTGGCCAAAGCATTTTGCTTTTGAGTATTTCCACACGCTGTCTTTGTGGCTCCTCTGTCCATTTGTCTGTCACCTGTCTGAGATGCTGGCAGCTGATTGTTCTTCCTCTCATCCCAATGCTTCTCACTCAGGATAGCTATGGAAACTTACATCCGTCAGAGGCAGCTCATCATGTCTCCGCTTATACCATCTCGAGTCATTGGGGAGAATGAGCCGCTCACTGCTGTCTTCAACAAAGTCATTGCTACGCGGGAGGTCAATCACAAAGGCCAGGGTAAAATGAAATGCTCACAGACACTGTCCCCCCTGTGATTTCAGTGGGTTGCTCTAAATTTGACCTTTTTGTTTTGAGGGGAATAGATGATGTGTGAGGGTCTATAGAGTGTACGCCTTCAGTGTCTGCCTCATTGAATTTCTTTACATGTTCCCTGGCAGGGCTCTTTGTGACCCTGAAGCTCCTCCCAGGGGATCTTGCCCAAGTCAGGAAGGACTACCCCCACTTTGTAGATCGTAGCACAGCCATCGTCAGGAAAATGGGCTTCCCGGAAATCATCCTCCCAGGTGGATGAAAGTCTTTGTTGCTGGGCACTGCTCTGCATACACCATAATCATGTTCATTTTATGTGCTTACAAAGTCATGAGCAGGGTTCATAAGTTGTTAGCTCATCCACCTGATCATCTCTTGTCCTTTCTCCAGGAAACGTGAGGAATGATATTTACGTAACCTTGCTGCAGGGAGAGTTTGATCGTGGTAAGAAGAAGACCCCTAAAAATGTCGAGGTCATACTGACAGTGCACGATGATGAGGGCAATCCTATGGAGGTAAAATAAACTAGTGAATGCAACAAGTTATCCCTTTTTTATTTTTAATTACACTTAATGTGATTAACTGTGTTAGTGTTTTCTAATAAAACATCTTGTAATTTTGCTGTAGCGTTGCTCCCAGCAGCTCAAGATAGCACTATCAGTCAGGGTCATTGCTTAATACTTGATGGACTCCCATGAAATTCTGTACCACCAGTCAGTCGGGCTGACTTTGGTAGTCACCTCACGTTCCCTCTAACTCTACCATGAGGATGACACTTGCTGTTTTAAGTGAAAATCTCAAAGATTTTGGACGGACTGTCAATGAAATTCACAGACGGATCAGGTGTTTGACTAGATGAATTATAATTTTGATGATCTTATAACTTCTCATTTTGTTTTTGATAAAATATCAGCAAACTCATTATTGATAATGCGGTTACGGACGCTCAGCACCTACCTGCCTGTCTTCTTTTTTTCTGTTTTATCTGTCTCAACAAGGTTTTTCTTTATTTTGTTTTTGATGCAAAAATAAAAAATATATAATATATATATTATAATAAAAACTTTGAATTACAAAAAAAAATACCACAGGGCACAAGACAGAAGAAGA
>OMNW01035175.1:84656-102772 GCA_900303245.1 Selene dorsalis | reverse complement strand
ACTTTAACTTTCAAAAAAATTTAACAGAAGGCCAAATGTCAAACACTGGAATAACTGGATTAATATAGTGACTTAGAATTTGCACTTTAGACTGGGTAGCAAGGATAGGGGAAGGGTTGGGCAAATGGGAAACAAAAAAAGGGAAGGTCCATACGCAAACCACCCATGACATTGCAAAACAATAAAAAAAGATCATGAGGAAAACACCACGATCAGGGACTGAGTTGTCACCTTAGGTCCACAGCACCTGTTTGACAAGGAGAGTTAAAAACAGGCCACAAAGTGCTAGACATAACTGTGCAGACAATAATCAATATTGAAAAGGAAATAAAAGAAAAAAACTATTTCCAAGCAGTTGCAAATGCAATGAATACCAAGACAAAACACAAACTAAACTGATAGTACATGTGTGTGTATCACCATTTGATAATGTGCCAAGTTACTGCACCATTGATTTCAGACCAGGTGTTCACTGATCAGTTGCATCATTTTCCACTGCCTCAAGATAGAGAGGCGCCAACAAAATGCTTGACCACACCCCATTTTATAGGAGCTCTGATGGGCAAAAATGTGTTTGCTGTTTTAACTTTGGCAAGTGAGAACTGTGTTTGATACTCGCATTTTGCTAAACGCTGCTTAGCACCAGTCATTGGATAAGGCCTTAATTCTTGTCTTCTGTATTCTTAGGGCTATAGGAGTGGTCAGGACTGGTGACTGTGGTACTTTTTGAATGCAAATGCATCAAAGAACAAATTGACATTCTTCTAATCTCCCTCCTCTCGTTTCTGCAGAAAGCCATATTTCCTGGGGCTGGTTATGATGGCATCACAGAGTACAAGTCCGTCATCTACTACCAGGTGAAGCAGCCTTGCTGGAATGAAACAGTGAAGGTAAGCTCATGTAAGCTCATGTCAAGGACCCACATTGGCAGCTCTGAGCTTCGAACATGATATCTCATGGTCTCTAATTAGTTCTTCAAATGGATTTTGTGTGGCTCAGTATAATGAAATAATCTTCTGAGGAAGATACCAGTACAGAATGTGCTACTCATACAAAGTATTTTACCAGATAACTTTTCTTCCATGTATAATCCTATATTCACACTTCTCTTTTTAATTCCCCTGACTTTTCTCCTCTGCCTTCAAGGTGACAATTCCCATTGAAGATGTGTGCCGTTCTCACCTCAGGGTGATGTTTCGACACAGATCCTCCCAGGACTGTGAGTGACTGTGCCTTATTTGTATGACAAACACCCAGATGTAATTCTGCTGCTATATTAAATACAGCTAGTGAGTGACTGTCAGCAGATATGTTCCTGTCTTATTCCCTGTGCATTCCTCAGCTCGGGACAAATCAGAGAAACCCTTCGGCATGGCCTTCGTGCGGCTCATGAGAGGGGACGGGACCACGCTTAAAGATGGCAGGCACGAACTTATCGTCTATAAGGTGCGACCACAGGATGTTTGCGTATCTTTATCTAGTATGAAATTCAATTCATGGCGCTTATTTTTAAAATAAGGAGGAGATTGTTTACTGCTTTTATCTAATTACACAAAATCTGGTGTCTTGAATAGCTGACAGTCAGTAGATGGATTATGCACCAATCCCTCCTCAGTCAATAAATATGACATTAGATCTCCATCGATCAATATGCTTCACGATTCATCCCCTACTTTATGCATTTCTCAGGTTGACGTGAAAAAGGCTGAAGATGCAAAGGTTTATCTCACCTTGCCAGCGACCTGGGATGAAGTGGAGGAGAAGGAAAAGCAAATAGGGAAGCAGTTCCACCACTCCGGAGTGATTCCTGTGACTAAAGACAGCTTCCAGCTTGCAACACTCACCTGCTCAACTAAACTCACTCAGAACGGTACTGCAGGACACATTTCTGTTTTTCCCAATCCTCCAATCTGCTAACACTGTGATAATTAATTGACATCCATAAGAAATCATCTTTAAGAAATTAAGCTGATTCTACAGCAGATAGAGGTCCTGTGACACCATTGTTTCCTCCCCTCAGATTGCCTTGAAATTAATTAAGCCCATCTGTGTTGTTAATATTTTGCTGACATGTTGACATTGATTGATGCAGCTTTAATTAGATTTATATTGAAATTTCAGTCATGCAACACAATTATCATAACTAGTGTGGTGAAAGATGAGATGTTACTGCCACTGTGTTTATTCTGATGTGCTTGTGTTTTTATTCCCAGTGGATCTACTTGGCCTGTTAAACTGGAGGTCTAACCCTGAAGATCTGGACCAGATTCTGCAGAGACTGATGGAAGTTGAGGGAGGGGAGATTGTAAAAGTGAGTTATGCTCTGTTCTGCACAAATGCTGCACTACAGTGAATATGTCATTTTCTGCTAGATTTTATAGATGTTGCCTAATGTCCTTATTAATGGTACTTTTTAAATTGATCTCTGTTTTATGGACAGTTTCTCCAAGACACTCTTGATGCCCTGTTCAACATCATGATGGACACCTCAGAGAAGGAAACATATGACACCCTGGTCTTCAATGCCTTGGTTAGTTTTTGGTAAAGCCAAATTGTCAGTGGTGATCATGTCATCATGACATCATGACATCACACTACACAGTGCATTCAGGAAGTATTCATACCCCTTCACTTTCTCACATTCTGTTGTGTTGCAGTGTTACAATAAAATCAATTCTTTTTTCCTCTCATCAAATACTAAATATCCCACAATGTCAAAGTGGAAACAGTAAAAAAAATTTGAAATATCACATTGATATAGATATCCAGAGCCTTTCTGAGACCGAGCCAAGATAATGCATTCAAGTCACTTTTGGACAACTCTGTCCTTGAGTGACCCAGCCTGAGTGCTGAGAAACTGTCCCCATCTGACCCCATAGAGTTTGAGATTATCTGCAGAAAATCCCCAGATCCAGGTGTGCAAAGCTTGACAAGTTTTACCCAAGGCAGCTTGAGTCTGTAACCACTGCCAAAGGTGTTTCAGTCAAGTGCTGAGTTAAGGATCTAAATACTTATGTCAATATGACATTCCCATTTCTCCTTTTTAGTAAATGTGGTTGTTTGTCTGCTAAATTCTGTTTTCATCTTGCCATTATGGGGTAATTCAGTTTTTTATTTTTGTTGTTTACCTTGTTTTGGGTTTTTGAAAATCTCCAGTCTAATGAAATTCTGAAAATTCATTTTAGACAGCTACAATCAGCACCAACCTCAACATCAGTGATAGTAATAATAATTACAATAGAACCCTGTGTTTTGAGCATTCACTGCTTTTACACAGGATTGCTGCTCAGATGATTGAACAGCCTCAGTAACCTCCTTCTTTGTCTTTGATTGCTACCCTTCAGAATAACTATAACCACTTTTGCTTGTGTATGTGCCTTGACAACATGTCACACAAACTTGCTCTATTGTGGAAAAACACAGCCTTTGATGTGAAGTGGTGGAAGGATAAAACTCTAATTCTTCCTAGGAAGAATTATGAAGAAGAAGAATTAGGCTGATATCAGTTGGATGGAATTATCAACAGTAATTCTGAAACAATTACATACAGACATGGACACAATTTTTGGTACCCCTCTGTTAAAGAAAGAAAAACCCACAACAGTCACTGAAACAACTTGAAACTGACAAAAGTAATAATACATAAATTGTTGCTGGGTGAAGAAAAAATTGTGATGAATTAACTCATGAAAATCAGACATTGATTTTAAATTGTGGTTCAGCAGAATTCTTTTAAAAACCAAACTAATGAAACTGCTGCAGCAAAGACCAAAGGATGTTCTGCCTGAAGCTTTGTGGACAGATGAGACAAAACTGGAGCTTTTTGATCCAAAACTGAAGCTTTTTGGTAAGTCACATCGGCTCATCATACACAGATGCAAAAATGAAGCATACAAAGAAAACAACACTGGGGCTGCTTTGCTGCACCTGGCACAGGGTGTCTTGAATGTGTGCAGGGTACAATGAAATCTCAAGACTATCAAGGCATTCTGGAGCGAAATGTGCTGCCCAGTGTCAGAAAGTGGGGGCTATGTTACAGGTCAGGGGTCCTCCAACAGGGTAATGATGCAAAACACACAGCTAAAAACACTCAAGAATGACTAAGAAGAAAACACTGAACTATCCTGAAGTGGTCCTCTATGAGCCCTGGTCTAAATCCTGTTGTACATCTGTGGAAGGAGCTGAAACATGCAGTCTGGAGAAGGCACCCTTCAAACCTGGAGCACTTTGTTCATGAGGAGTCGACAGGTGCAGAAGTCTCATTGAGAGTGACAAAAATGGCCTGACTGCAGTGATTGCCTCAAAAGCTTGTGCAATTAAAATATGAAGTTAAGATTAAATTAAGGGTACCATCATTTTTGTCCAGGCCAGTTTCATTAGTTTGTTTTTTAAAATAATTCTGTTGAACCACAATTCAAAAGCAATGTCTGATTTTTGTGAGTTAATTTTCACAAAATCTTTATTTATTATTACTTTTGTTTAAGTTTTTCTTTCTTCACGTCTGTACATACTTGGCCATCTAAAGGATCAAAAACTTATTTCATGAAAATATTTTACATTTTACACTTTTCCAGCGTTTTATTTGTTCATAGAAGATATATTTGTTGAAGGACCAAAAACCACCCTAATGCAGTTTCAGATCTCCTCTCTAAGGCCTCTCTCTCTGGAACTCTAGCATTGAAAGGTCAATGAGTTTTCTGAGTGACTGAATAAAAATATAGCAGCTTTCAAGGAACCAGATCCTGTAAAGTTAGATGTTTGGGCTCGGGGCATGGCAGAAAGCAGTGATATCACAAAGTTACAGAAGTCCTGACAGCTCATTTTAGGCTCCATTTCTGAATACATGCTGTATGTATTTCTCTGTGGACTAAGCACTTTGATACTTCCACAGGATTTATATAGACCCAAGACCTGCTTATAATAAAAAAGACAAGGAAATCTTACTTGATACAATATAGGACCTTGACGTCACAGAAAAAACTGTCTGGAAACACTGACATACCTTTTTTGGAATACAGTGATTCAACATCGATGAGGCTCTGATTTCCTTTCCTCCTCTTGTTTATCCAGGTATTTATAATCACACTTATTGGCGACATCAAATTCCAGCATTTCAACCCAGTCCTGGAAACCTACATCAACAAGCACTTCAGTGCCACTTTGGCTTACATGTGAGTCTCCGCTCTGTATTTCCCATCTTTGATGACTTCACGCTGTTTATTTTTAGAGCTTCTTTTGCTCCTCTTCTCCACCTACACCCAAATTACCAGCAGACCTTGATGCCTGACTCACTCACTTTTTCAGGAAGCTAACCAGGGTGCTTAACTACTATGTGGGCCACGCCGAGGAGCCCCTCCTGACTGAGAGGCTCTACGTAGCACTCAAAGCCCTGAAGTACCTGTTCAGGTTCATTGTGCAGTCCCGGGTCCTGTATCTCAGGTATCAGAAAAGCTGCCATGTAAGAATACAATTTATGCTCTTTTATTCTAAGGAAAATTTCTTTTGATGCAATTGCTGGCCTTTGATTCTCAGATTCTATGGCAACAGTGAAGATGGGGATGCGTTTTTCAACTCCATTCGCACCCTTTTCTTATCTTTCAACACTCTGATGGACAGACCACTTGACGAAGGAGTGAAGATCAAGGTAACCAGCATACTGTAGTGTTAGTTGTACCATAAATGTTAAAGAGTTTCACCACTTTATCTCTCTCTTTTTTTTTTTTGAGCTTGGAAATAAAACTAAATTGCACCCAGTCAGCCTTGCTTTAATTTTCAGTCTTGGCATGTGTCAGAGTATGCATGTAAATGACTTCAGTAGTCCAGCTGTGAAAATGAGTTCCACTATTTTATTGACAAGTTATTGAAAAGTTTTACAGATTAACTGCAGAATAAGTGCACGTTTCCTCTTGGCAGTCTCACTGAGATGAGGAGAAAGAGTCTGGTAAAAGCTTGTTTTACCAGATAATGGAAAAACATCCCTGTGCTTCAGTCTGATGAGACCAGATTCTTCTCTTTTTCAGGGGGCAATATTGAAATACCTGCCCAGCATCATTAACGACATCCAGACTGTGTTTGATCCTGTGGAGCTCAGGTAACTCTCCAGAGGCTCTGCACAGCAGGAAATGATAATTGCTTGTCTCAGTGCAAATTATCATATTTACTTCAGAGTAAAGGAGGTGATATCCTCAATTCTCACTGCTATAAAATTAGCCCGTCATGTGTGCTGCTCATTAGTCCTCTGTGACAATAATTGCTAGATGTGAAATGTGAATAGGATTAAACTTGTTGGAGCTACTCCTTTACCGCTTTCCTTTCATTCTCTTTTCAGCGTCCTCCTTGCAAAGTTTATTGAGAGCATTCCTGACTCTCAGCTTGTGCGTCAGAAGCTGGGCTGCATGTGTAAAATGGTGGAGAGTGACCTTTTCAAGCAGCCAGGTAGGAGTCCTCGAGGCTCAAAAACCACATAATGACATTTTGCACAAGATGAAGGAAAAAAAAAGCCCTGCTCGGCATGACACCTATATACAAGTTTTTCAGGTCAGCTCCATTAACAGAAAATGTAATGTTTGATCCAGCGATTCTGTGTTTTTTTTCCTCTCCTCTGTTGGCACAGATTGTCGGGATGTGCTTCTGCCACTTGTTACTGACCAGCTGAGCGGGCAGCTGGACGACCACTCGAGTAAGCCTGACCATGAGGCCTGCGTCCAGCTGCTTAGCACTGTGTTGGACAATTTGGACCGCAAGGATGTGGTGAGGAATTCACCCTCAGACACGCAGAGATAACGAGTGCAAAGGGTCATTACATCCGAATTACAGAAAAAGAAACATTTAGTCAGAATGACATTGTGGATATAAGCTAAGAAAATGAGTTTCCTGGGCAGGGTGGCAGGATTCATTAGAGATTAGGTGAAGAGTGCTGTGAGATCCGTGGGGACCTCACAGCAAAACATCAGCTGTTTGGCGTTGAAAGGAGCCAATTGAAATGATTGGGGCCAGCCTCTGTAGAAGGTTGTCCAGGCATGTCTGACTGCAGGAACGCCTCAGGGCAGACCCAGAGCACTCTGGAGGGACGTTTGGCTCCCATCTGGCCATCTTGGGATGCCCCTGAAGGAGCTGGAGGACATAGCTAAAGAGAGCTAAAGAGAGCTAAAGAGAACATCTGGGCTACTCTGCTCAGGCTGTTACCACTGTGAACAAACCCCAGCTAAGTGGGTATAGGTCAAAGTGGATGTGAAACTGAAGTTCTGAAGCTATTCATTTTGTCTGTACTTTTAGGTGTCTCTCTTGAAGATTTCTGCCACCCAGAGGCCAATGGAATTTGATTGACATTATCATTTTCAAAAAAAGCAAGAAAGCATTGACACTAGTCATACAGTGCATCACAATGAAATGAAGAAAATCAAATGAAAGAATTAAATTAAATTCTAGAGAGGATGTCTAAGTTAATTTGGATGTCCCTCATTTTTGTTTTTTTGCTTGCAAAACAATTATCACTTCCATCATCACTTAACCCAATGACTTTCTTCCACTAAGTGTTCATTAACACATTAGAATATGTTAACCGATGGTATAGCTCACTGGGTTGAGCAGGCACCCCATATGCTGAGGCAACACCCCCCACTGCAGCCGGCCTGGTTCGGTTCCCCCGGCTGCCCTTTGCTGCATGTCATTCCCCCTCTCTCTGCCTCCTCATTTCCTGTCAATTAAAGGCAAGAAGCTCCCAAAAAATACTTAAAAAAGAAAATGGCAATGTTCAACACAATTTCCTAAAGGGAGATGTGGCGTGTTCAAATTCCATGTCAGAAAATTATACTTGGTAAACTATCATCGAGGACAAGGAAAAACATAAAATCCTCACAAATTAGAGGGTGTTGCATGATACAGATGTGATTTGTACTTGTAAAATGACTAGGGAAATCATTTATTATCAGTACAAGTTATTTCAGGTCTAGTTTGTTTCATTTTTCTGCTGAAATATCCATGGTAACTGATACAATCTTTTTAAGAAGATGTGGCACAGTTCATTTTTAAGTGTTAAATGTCATGTATGTGAGAACATTGGCAGCATTTCAAAAGATTTTCAAAAAAAGCGTTTCTATAATTTGGGTTAATCAGCCCTTTAATAGCGACAGCACTGTGCTGCCTGTCTCTGGCTCTGTGTTTCAGCTGGTTATTGTATCTGAGGTTATTCTGTCGTTGCAGGGTCCAACCAGAGGGCATGTTCAGCTGATAATGGAGCGGCTGCTGCGCAGGGTTAATCGCACTGTCATCAGCATGGACAGATCCTCCTCTCTCATCGTAAGACATTCTCAGTGTCAATTCTAATATTCATAACAGTGCTACAGCTAAATATAGTAATATACTAATGCATCAATAACCAAAATACAACATGCAGGCTTTTTAAGGATATTTTACTCTGAAATCATGAGAGTAATAGTGTACTTTTTTGTTGCAGGGCCACTATCTCGCCTGCATGACGGCAATCCTGAAGCAAATGGATGACATGCATTACGCCCACTACATCGGCACCTTCAAGACAAGACAGGATATCATTGTAAGTGTCCCTGTTCCTCCCCTGTTGGCTACATCTTGTCCTGGAACATCTCATCAATAACAGGCATTAAACCACCCAGGCCACTTACTGCTCCTTAAGAGAATATTGATTATAGACATTTCATGCAGTGGATTGGAGTGGCATGATGAGGATGTCACAGGGCCTCCATTAAGCTGTAGGAGCATTACGTGTGTCTGATATGTAGCAGCGCTGCTGTGGATTTGCGTAGTTTAGTTTAAACAGATATTACTTACTGTGTTTCTTCAGAGCAGCACTGTGGGGGTGCACTTGCTGTAAAGCTTCTCCTTTCCCCCCAGGACTTCCTCATGGAGACATTCATCATGTTCAAAGACCTCATGGGAAACGTCTTCCCCACTGACTGGATGAACATGAACCTGGTGCAGATGCAGGTCTTCCTGAGGGCCATCAACCAGTACTCAGACGTCCTTAATATGTATTTTCTGGATCAAGCGCATTTTGAACTACAGGTGTGTCTCGTGTCCTCCCCCCCCTCGGTAGAGGTTGCATTTCTTATTAAACACAAAATCAAAAGCTTGTGTTATGAGAAGTTAATTATGATATTAATATTTGAAAACCCTGCTCCCCTCACAGCTGTGGAATAACTACTTTCATTTGACCGTGGCGTTCCTCACTCACAAGACACTGCAGCTGGAATCCTTCTCTCAAGAGAGACGAAATAAGATACTGAACAAGTAAGATCATTTTCAATTCATCAAAAAGATTATTTAAATGAAGAAAAGTAAATTCGGAAGTAATTTGGTTTGACTCTGGCACAGATATGGAGACATGAGGAAGATGATTGGATTTAAGATCAGAGATATGTGGTACAATCTTGGTGAGTCTGATAATGTTGCGATTATCATAAGAGTTTGAGAAAGTGTTTATTTGGTACCTGTCAGTTATCCAAGTTGAATAACAAGACAATATTTTTTATTGTCCAGTTTCACAGTGTGTTGTTGTTTTGTTTATTACATTATTAGATTTGGCCTCTGTTTGTTGAGAGATGAAAATGCCTCTTATTATGCAGCCTCTCAAATCGCATTATGATATTTCTGTGTGATAATATTTTGTTGTCCCTTAGGCCCACACAAAATGAAGTTCATCCCAGCAATGGTCGGACCAATGCTGCAGGTCACACTGGTGCCTGAGCCTGAACTGAGGAAAGCTACCATCCCCATATTCTTTGATATGATGCAGTGTGAGCACAACTTCAGCCCCGGACGAACATTTGAAACGGTAAAAAGCTATCTCAGAAGTTCAGCACTTTCTTGTTTTCTGTTTGAATCCGACAGAAGCCGCTCCTGGCTAAATATGACATTTGTGATGTGTATGATGGTGTGTTTTTAATTCCCTTCTTATCTTTGCAGTTTGAAAACGAACTGATAACAAAATTGGATCAAGAGGTAGAAGGGGGCCGAGGGGATGAGCAGTACAAAGTCCTGCTGGAGAAAACGTAAGGCAGAGGAGCAGATCAAACAGAAAATGTTCTTTTATTCTAAGGGTTCTATAAGTTGTACAACACAGAGATCAAAAATCCCTAACTCTACTATAGGGAATTCACGAAGAATTGCTTCTAAAATACAGCAAAGGATTTTCTGAATGTCCTCTAGGTACTAGAAGAACAAGAGGGTCTGATAGTTGTGAGCACCTTCTAATCGATAGTAAACATTTGAGGACAGTATGTACAACCCCAGACAAAAACAACAACAGATTTTAATGTTCCTGTCAAGAGAAAAAAAAAGGCAAACTAAACTAGAAGTAACCCTTTACAGCCAGATAGCAGGGTGTGATGAGAATTTGTCTGTGTGTGCAGGTTACTGGAGCACTGCAGACGCCACAGATACCTGTCACAGTCAGGAGAGGAGCTGGCTCTGCTGCTGAGCAGCCTCCTGGAGAATCTGCTGGCGTATCGCACCATCACACATGATGAAAGTCCAGAGTACCGTATGAGCTGCACCGTCAATGTGCTGGTATGCTCTGGACCTGTAACCAAAGGGTTAACACTATTTGTACATGCACATAAAGCAAGTGCAAATTGCTTGAGGGAGAATGTTTTCAGAAAAATGCTTTTTTTTTTCTTTGCAGAATTTCTACAAAGAAAAGAAGAGGGAGGACATTTACATCCGGTGAGTGAGATAGACACATGCAGTGTGTGGTGTGTGGACCAAATTGCTACCTTTATCTATTTGATGTCCTCCTGTTACCAGGTACTTGTACAAGCTGAGAGATCTGCACCTGGACTGTGAGAACTACACAGAGGCAGCATACACTCTGCTACTACATGCTGAATTACTGGAGGTGTCTGACAGAGTCTTTTTTTCATCTAAAACAAGATGGGATTTTATTATGTTTGAGCTGTTTCACCTAAATGTTAATATGAGTGCTGATTTAATGCCTTATACATTTGTATCCACAGTGGTCTGACAAGCCCTGTGCTCTTCATTTGATACCCCGAGACGGGGAGCATGTGTGGACCCAACAGGAGCTGAAAGAGAGGCTCTTCCAGGAGATTATATGTTACCTGGACAAGGGAAAGGTGGGTATTCACTGTTCTGCCAATAACCTGGTCCAAAATAAAAAATAAATAACCCCAAATAATGCATGAAACCTGCCCTGTCAGTTAACATTGTGACACTCCAGAGGAAGTTACTAAAGCTCACACCCCAGCCACAGGTTCTTCTGTGGCTCATTGGCTCCTGCACTGACAGTTTTCTCTCGAAGAGGTGAGGTGGGGGATTTTGTAGAGGACAGCCGCGGGAGCCAGATGGCAAAGTCTAGTGTGTGCGTCTGTGTTTTTATGTTTGTGTTTTTTATATCCTGTTTTAAGTGAGCGATGCACATGTCTTCTCAGATGTGGGAGAAGGCCATTGAGCTGGGTAAGCAGCTGGCCAAGATGCATGAGATCCACATGTTTGACTTCATGGAGCTCAGCCAGCTGCTGGTAAGAGGAGATGTACATTGTAATTCAGTGCTATACAACACAAATACTGTCACTGCTAAAGCTCTAAAATACCCCTGAAAAAGGCAGTAATGGTGATGAAAACAACTGGAATGCAAATGAATTTATTGCTCCTGCCTTGTTTATGCTATTGAAATGAGTGGGATGAGTGATAGTGGACAAGGATTGTGTGCTGGCTTGAGTGTGATTTGGTAAGGAAAAAAACAAAAAAGGGAAGAGGAGATTAGTATTTGTTAGTCTGTCTCATTTTAACCCCGATAGCGCCTGCTGATTCTGATTCTTATGAAGAATCTAATTCTCAAATTGCTCAGAATAATGGTGTTTCAATTTTTTTTTCTCAAAATTACATCAAAGAAAATGAGAGTAACCATTTTTTGTCTCTGCTTTTTGTTTTGTTTTTCAGTATTCTCTGAATTATTTAAAAAAAAACATTTTTTTAACTACTAACAGACTGATTACAAGAAACTGTGTGTGTGTACAGCAGCCCTATCATTTCATTTTTTCTCTGTCACAGAAAAAACAAGCCAAGTTCTATGAAAATATCATGCATGCGATGCGGCCACAGCCGGAGTACTTTGCTGTAGGATATTATGGCCATGGATTCCCTTCTTTCCTCAGGGTAAGGAAATGATTACCAGTTTCAATAAATAGAGACTTAGAGAGACCCTCGTGTCTATGCTTGTGCAGTGCGCTGGGTTTTGAAACATTTCTCAGGGCAATGTGCAATAATGCCGATAAAGGTTATTGGCTTTTTGATGACACAAGAGAATGTCAGGATGAATACAGACCTGTCAAGGTGCTGAACAAGAACACCTCTCATATATTATGGAAAATGACCTCCATCATAATTCTAGCTTTTTGCTCCATTTCATTTGTTGTACTACGTGCGTCCACTGCAGAATAAGATGTTCATCTACCGAGGCAAAGAGTACGAGTGGCTTGAAGACTTCAGCTTGAAGTTGCTCTCCCAGTTCCCCAACGCGGTGCGGATGACCAGCACATCCGCCCCTGGAGACGACATCAGCAGCTCCCCTGGACAGCGTATCCTCAATTAATGAGCAGCACTAAGGCTTTTTAATTGTCAAGATTTTTAGCCATGTTAGCCACACGGCTCAGGGGAAGCACATTCAAGATGAATTGTAAGAACCTGTCATCTAGCAACCTCATCAGATCAATATTTAATTTGTCCAGTGGGTGGGTTTATGACTAAACACCCTGAAAAACCAATTCCCATCAGCCTCAGCTGTAATTATGTTTATTGCTAATTAGCAGCTGTTAGCATGCTTATACACCAGACTAAGATGGTGAACATGTTTAACAGTGCACCTGCTAAATATTAGCAGGTTAGCGTTGTTGCAGTGAGCGTGCTGACATGAACATTTAGATCAAAGCTGTGCTGAAGTGCAGTCTGACAAAGCTGCTCACATGCCTTTAGACTCGTGTTTGACAATTACAGGTAAAAAAGAAAAATAAAATAAAAAATCTGATCCAGTACAACTTGTCATTATCTGCTCCTCTACACTTTCCACGTTTCTGGTCTTATCCTTAGCTGAACTCCACAGACATCCAGTGCTTTACTGTCAAGCCTGTTCTCACTGTGCCGCACCAGTTTAAAGACAAGGGGGTTCCAGAGCAGATATTAAAGTGCGTAACAGAACACTTAAAGGCTGATTTATTTTCTCATGAACACGCTGGGATTTATAGTTCTCTGGTCAAACCACTAACTCATTGCTGTCCTTCCCTGTTCTATTGCAGCTATTACAGAACCAATGAAGTGGACCAGTTCCAGTACTCCAGACCCTTTAGGAAAGGTGAAAAGGACCCAGACAATGAATTTGCAGTGAGCACTTTTTAAATTTACTTTTAATTAAAAATTAAGCTAAAAAAACATATAAACAACCATTTGTTTGCACATACCTCACTCTGAAGACTAATAAAGACATTAACAACATCAGCTTTTATTGTGTTATTGATATTTACTCTGCCCTGCAGACAATGTGGATTGAGAGAACAACCTACATTACTGCCTACCACTTCCCTGGGATCCTGAAATGGTTTGAAGTCAAATCAGTCTCAGTGGTAAGAAGCAAGTGGAGTGCTCTAACTGTGTATATTTTCCCTGTGTTTTTCATACTTTCTTTCACTTCGATCATTTCTCTAATTAACATTTTTCCTCATGTAATTCTCCTGATGGGCAGGAAGAGATCAGTCCTTTGGAGAACGCTATAGAAACAATGGAGATGGCCAATGAAAAGCTGAGTAACCTTGTGCAGCATCAAGCCTGTGATCGCTCACTGTCCATCAACCCGCTGTCCATGATGCTCAGCGGCATCGTCGACCCAGCTGTCATGGGTGGCTTCTCCAACTATGAGAAGGTCTTAATTCTTTAACATGATTACTTCTTTGTCTGTTTGTGCACTTTGCTAAAAAGTCAGTCAGCATTATTTAATAAGGTAATTAGGGCCTGAGTGTTCCAAAGGGAAATGAATTATTCTTCTGAACATTTAATCCCCAATTTAACCCCTTTCCTAAATTGGAAAACTGCAAAATTTCATATTTTAAAGTTGTTAGAAAAGGGGTGGGGCAAATTGGCTCAATAGCGCCCCCTCAAACTTTTGTAAAATGAATAACTTTGCACGTTTCACCTACAAGCATGAAAATTGGTATGCTTATAGAACTCATCAAGATGCACAAGAAAGTCACAGGGCTCCATGCTCTAAACTCAACAGGAAGTTGTCCATTTTGGTTTGAACGTTTGATTTTTTGGTGATTTTCACCATTGGTATTTGAAGGAACTCCTTCTAGGGAATTTGTCCCAGCAACCTCAGATTTGGCACACATTATCCAGACACATTAGGCATCGTAAGTTGTTAAAAGCTTTTTATTACGTTAATGGATGTGGCTGTAATTGCCATTTTTTGCCAAAAAAAATGTTTTTTGTTCATTTATGCCTTTAATAAGCTCATAGCTATTCTGCGGTGATAGGGGTCAGGCCAATGGGCGGGGCAAAATGCCCCAACAGCACCCCCTTGAAATTTTCAAAAACCCCTCCCCATAGGGGTTTTTTTGGAGTAGGAAGAAGTAGAAGAAAATTGGCACACATGTGTAAGTTGCCCAGACGCACAAAAAAGTCTTGCACCAATGGTCAGGACGAAACAGGAATTCTGAAAAATTGTGAATTTAATGGTCAAGTTTTGTATCCTTAACCATGGAACACCAAGTCATTATAACTCCGTTCATGCATTGTCCGATTTGCTTGAAATTTCACGTGTGATGAAGGTCCGCCCCTGAACGCACCTGCCCACGCCTGGTTACACTCCTAGCACCAGATGGTGGATAAACCTTCACCTTCTCATAACTTCATCATGCATTACCTGATTTGGCCGAAACGTGACGTGTGATGAGGGTCGGCCCCTGTACGCACCCTGACTACATTTAGTTATGCTACTAGCACCACCTGGTGGACGAACCTTCACCATGGTATAACTCCATCATGCATTGCCCAATTTGGCCGAAACTTGACATATGTGATGAGGGTCGGCCCCTGAACGCACCGGCCTACATGTGGTTTAGCTCCTAGCGTCACCCGGTGGACGAACTTTCACCTTGTCATGACTCCATCATGCATCGCCTGAATTGGCTGAAACTTGACATGTGTGATGAGGGGCAAAGGGGCATGAGGTCGCGGGGACGGGGAGGCATAAGGCGGTGGCAGCGGAGGTGCGGTCGTGCGAGGGCCCGCCAACACCACCAAAAACATGCAAAACAAAAAAAATACAACTTTACTTGCTACATGCAGAGAAATCAAAATTATTGCATCTACCATAGCCATCGATCACAAAAATTGTGACCGTTGCTCTGCAGACTGAACCTGCTAAATCAGCCTCAGTGTGCACAGTTGGTTCTAAAGTCACTGATTTGGAATAATATACTGATATAAAACATTGCAAGGCAAAACTAATAACAAATAAGTCAAATATCTGCAACATTACAAATTTATTTTTTTCAATAATGTGACTTTTAGCTGGCCTCAAGCCTCTTATGAGCAGCAAAGTTTCATTAATGAGGGAGCCACGGTGGCCTCTTTTGTCATGCTGTGAAAACCTTTTCATTGCTTGCAGCCATGTTTAAAACAAAGCATTTTGAAAAAGTTTTCATCCTTTTTTCATCCTCTTTAGGCGTTCTTCACAGACACCTACATCCAAGAGCACCCACTGGACCATGAGCGCATCGAGGTCCTCAAACACCTCATTGCTCTACAGGTAAATTCCTCCACTGTGGTCGTTATTTACACTGCCCTGAAAATAGAATATGTTCCGTAATGCTCAGTGCCCATGTTCCCCTTCCAGATCCCTCTCTTGGCAGATGGGATTCGCATCCATGGGGAGAAGGCGACAGAGCAGCTGAAGCCCTTACACAACCGTCTGGTTACTTGTTTCCAAGACCTTCGGGAAAAAGTGGAGAAGCATTATGGCGTCATAACCTTGGTGCGTTGCCAACCGCAAACTCAATTTAATGTAAGAGGGTGCCAACTTAAGCTATTGGCCCTCTTGCCTTCCTATCAAATGCTTCTCATTCAAAGCAGAGTGTACATTATATTAGCGCAGGACCATAAATCTTCCTTTAGCCAGCCCAGCGCGACCCGTGTTTTGCCTGTCATTGTGCTCCTCCCCTGCCAAGATTCCCCGATGACGCTTAATCCCATTTGTGTATCGCAGCCCTGCTCTCTAACTGAGAAGAAGAAGAGTCGTGTGGGCTCAGTGGTGATGCCCTACATCATGTCCTCAACCCTGCGCCGCATGTCCACTGTCTCAACCCTCTCCAACGCCTCCTCAGGCCTCTCCAGCGGCTCCACGTCCTCCGATGGGCCCTCCTGCATTTCCTCCCAGGAGTCAGTCCCTTCATCTTTTTTGTGTTTTTGTGTTTGTGTTCCTGTGTTGCCTCCACCATGGAGACTGTTTACTTCAAACACTGATTTTGTCTTTGCTCAAATCAAAAACTCCTGCTTGTCTCTGATTGTATGTTCCTATCTCCACCTCTGATTGTTCACTTGCAGTTCCTTGCTGTCCCGTCCCACCGATCGCAGGGCCTCTGTTCTGTCCCGCTCAGAAGAGGACAACAGGATCGCCAGAAAAAACAGGAAGGAATGGAGCGTGAGCAAATCCCAGGTCTTACTGGAGCGACAGTCAGACACAGATGAGGTACAGCTTTAATGTACAGGAGCTGTTTTTATACATATTTGTATGCAACTATTTTCAGTGCAGTGTAAACATACAGTACCTTGACTCAGGTGATTATATAAACTCAGACTAGGAGACCTTACATTTCATCCTAATAATACACTTCTGTTTTATAGCTGTGAATTGGGAATAGCTTCATTTCTCTTTTACATGAATATCTTTGCTTTCCACTTGTATCCAGACGCCTCCAGAGAAGCAGCAAAGGCCCAAGAGTTTACAAATAGGAGACAGACGCCTCACCCTCACCTTGTTCCAGGGTGTTTCATCCCAGCTCAATCTGTCCAACCCTCTCAGCCCACTGCCTGGCTCCCCACAAACACCACAGACACCACGCAGCTCCAGTATGTAGCAAAGTTACCTTGTGACAAACAATGCAGCCTTGCTGTTTGTCTTGTTATTATTTAAAAAAATAAATAAATAAAAGGGAACGAGGAATATCATGCCTGTGAACTGTGTGTAACCACATCCTGGTGTGTAGCACTAATCAGGTCACACACAGCCTGAAAAGCTCTTATTTCCTTTCTCCTGTGGTAGGCTACTCTTCGCTTCTCAGTGACAATGATGTCAATACAATTGATACCCCAGGGACACCACCACCCATGCCTCCGAAAAAACACCCGCACGAGATTGACAACCTCAGGATCTCTTCAGAGGTACAGCCGCTTGCAGAAAATAGCACACTCCCACTGTTGCATATTTAATGTCCTGTAAACGTTAAAATATTCTGTTTTTATTTCTATTTGAAGTCTTAGCCTGAACTCCTCTTTCCTCACAGTTCACTCCACCGCTGCCAATGAAAATTGAGAGCAAGCCCCCTCCACCCCCTCCAAAAACACGGAAGTCGATGTTCCCCTCGTACGAGCACACCCCCCAGTAAGGCTACACCTACGCACAGGCCTTTAAGATTTCATTAATTCTCTGATTTGGCTGCGATGAGAAGTGCAGCTTCATTGGTGGCAGTGTGCAAACGCCACAGTGGAACACGGATGCAGGACCATCTACGTTGGATGTATGCAAGATACTCAGCAGGGAAAAAAGTTCTTTCTGATGCAAGCCAGTAATAATTCAATGCAGTTCTTTGTTCTCGAGTTTTAGCAGTTTTGTGGGGTTACCATGATATTAGTGTACAACTGTAGAGCAATGATCCTGGGCACATAAGGTCACGACAGCCTTGGATTCAGTTTGTGTTTTTTAAGCGGTAATGAAACAGTGATTAGATGCTTTTATTCTTATTCTCGAAGAGAAGTCACTACAGTGTTTTTTATCACTAGCAGGGAAAAGGAATGACCAATGTTGCAATGTAATATTTTGTTTTTATGTGTGGAAGTGACACTGGATGACT
>OMNW01035175.1:67719-78878 GCA_900303245.1 Selene dorsalis | reverse complement strand
GCCATGGGGGACACTAACTTTGTCAACAGATGTTTAACATGACTCTGACTTAAACTATATTTCAGTTTTACTTATCGTTTCTTCTTTGTCTGAATTACCCACACAGCTATCCAGTCAAAGCAAGGTTTTATAAACTAATCAAATATTGCTTTATGAATAATACCTTCACTTAAATGTAGCCTGTTAATGTTGTGATTAGTTAATTTTATACCAAGTAAGAACCAAATTTTAGGCCCAGATGTTTTGCCTTTTTGGACAATACCATAAAACAATCTCTTTTTTATGCAAGAAGCTCTTTCACTCTGGACGTGAAGGCAAACTCTGCAGTGAGAGCCCTTCAAATAATTACTCTGCTAATGCTGTTAAAAGTTCTGCTTTCTAAGAAACTTATTAAAAGAAGAGATTATGTGGTTTCCGACTGAGGTTCCCAGACGAGTATTTGTAATTAATTATTGTGTGTATTGGCCCAGTTCAAGCACGGATCAAAGGATGTGTTAGCACATAAAACAGGCCTTTGTTCACAGAGAACTGGTGCTTCAGATGCATGCAAACTTTGAAGCAAAAAGAAAAATTCAGATATTTATCTGTACACACAAGATGTGACCATTTTCAATATGTCTTCTTGTGACGCAAATTTATCTCATGGTTGTGTGTGTGTGTGTGTGTGCCGTCACAGTAAAAGAAAAACAACAACAACAACAAAAAAACTCAATAAGTGAATTTTTTATGGTTAAATGTATTTCCAGGGGCCCAAAAAACCTCCACCACTTCTAGCAGCTCTCATTAATTCAACACAAATACACCTTTTGAAGATAGGTCCAGGCCAGTTGAGGCTCTTTTGAAGAGAGGCGGAGGCCGCAGGCACAGTTCTGACTCTGGCCACTGAGGGTGGCGGCTGCAGGTTAGTGCCTAAACTACGAGCTATTCCTCTAGTAACTCGTTTACTGGCTGCTTTGCGAAAGCAGGAGCAATGCACTGCACAAACAAGGCAATTTTGCAGCGTGTTGTTCTGCAAATGGCAAATTTTCCAGGAGGCTAATTCACATGAAATTCAAAATTGACTTTGCCGTTTCCCGATATTGTGACTCGGGAGCAGCTCTGGGTTTGAATTTGTATTGATCCAATTACACAAGAAAAAAAAAAATCCAGTCTCCTCGCTGCAAGACACCAAAACAAGATCTGCTTGTCTGACCATGTTTATGCACAAAGATCAGACTTCTAACTCCAAGTTTTATACCAAGTTTATTTTTAATGATCTCTCCAAACTTTCAAACATAACTACCCTTTCCAATTAAATTCTATTTGAACCTTTGGTCATGTAAATAATGTAACATTTGTAAATCATAATGTTTCTAATGCTTTTCTATTGTGTTTCCATTGTGTCATGGAGCCAGAACACAAAAATCCAAACACAGATGACATCCATCAGTTCTCCCTTTGTAGAGTAATGTTTTTATTTTGAATAATATACAATAATAATACAATATATCAAAAGGAATAAAGTGATTCCGCTATGCATCATAGAAAAAAATTAAATAAAAATATGTCAATCAACTATATACATGTACACACTGCTTTAGCTAAATCAGGTTAGTAATGATAAACCCGTTCTTGTTCACAACAGTGATGTGCCACAGTGCAAAGTGAAAATCAGCTATTTGCGCATGTTTGTCCAAGGGCTCAGGTTAGATTCCCCCAATACATATACCAGAACTCCCATTGTTCTCCAGTTAAATATATGATACTGTACCATTTGTCACAAATATACTATATTTTCTCTTCAAAGTAAAAGTCTTTTCTCTAGAGGGTGTAGTTTGATACTGAAGATACAGAGTCAAACTACAACTAAGTAAACAGTAAATTGACTTGTACTTATATGGCACTTTTTTTGTCGCTTTACATTGTTAGTCAAATTCACTCATACACACATATACAGCGCTAGGAGCCATATTGCCCTTGGTACCTAGCCATTCACACACACACATTTACTCTGCTTTATCCCCTGAGCCACACTTGCAAGTCTTTCTTTCTTTCATGCCCTTGGATTGTGGCTACACAGGGTATCCATATTTATGGTCGTATTGAAGAGGAGCTGGACTGCGTCCTGGTGTCTTGTTATTCCCATCTGTGTAGATGGAACTACGTTCAGATTCACGGATACTGGGCAAGTGGTTCCCCACAGTGCTGTAGTGCACCCCTGGATGGGTGCGGTACCCCAACACTGAGCGGAGGCTGGAGGCCCTGCTGGAGGGTCTGCTCTCTGGGGCTGGGGCATCTTCCCTGAGGAGACAATAGTCAAACAGGTCTCAAACAGATGCTTCTTCCGATTATGGATGATTCCATAGATGTTTGTAACTGTTCTCAACACTGATGCAGTACCTTATCTCATTTGCAACCTCTTTCTGATAGCGTCTCTTATGGCAACAGCAGACCAGGAGCCAGATGAGAAGCAGGAGGAGGAGGAGCAGCAAGAAAGCACCTACCACTGCTCCGGCGATAACACCTGCCCTGTTGGTAGCTAAAAGAGAGGACATGGTGGTTTATGATCAAATAGATGCTGCTCTCATTCTTTACAGTTATGATTTCCAGTTTCCACAAAAGGCTTCCATGTGATTTTGCCACTTGCATCACTCACTGGAGCAGACACTCAAACCATGCAGAAGCAAAATAAAAAGGTTCTTTAAAGATATAAGAGCATTACGCACTAAGAATAAAATTAGATGATGATATAATAGACTTACGGTTGTATGCATGCAGTACATATTTACACTGTGCACTGCCAACAGCATTTTTCACCTCGCACATGTAAGTTCCGGTGTTGCTGTCGGTATGGTTACTTATCAAAAGCTCCCCAGTCTGTTGGTCTGAATGAAAGAGGAGCGCATTCAGCACAAGTATATTACACAAATACAGCACCATGAATGTGTATGGGTGATTATAGAAAGGCCTTTTTGTCTGATAGGCTGCTTCCTTACTCTGGGTTGCAGTGGCTGGTATTGCACCTCCACTCTCTCTGGTCCATGTGTGAGTGAGAGGAGTGGATCCCTTAGAGGATTTGCAGCGAAGGGAGACTGTGCCGCCTTTCTCCTCGCCACCTTCCACCCAACACTTTGGCGTTGATGGGGGAACTAGAGAGAGGAAATGAAGAAACACATTGTTGCACAAAAAACTTTCGTTTTTTCAGAGTAATGTGTCAATGCTTTGGCTCAGGGGAAGTTATGGGTGTGAAGGACCAGAACAAGTCTGGGTCCAGCTACAGAGAAAGGTGTGATCACTGACTGTGAGAGGAGAGAAAAACGACAAAGAACTCAAACATTCCTTCTGAATGACAGCAACATTTAGAGAAAATGAGCAGGTAAAACCGGTATAAAGGAATTCCTCCTCACCCATCACCACGAGAGTGACTTTTCGTGCATCGACACCCGGTGCTTTCTTGACTTTACACTGGTAGGTAGCTGTGTCTGAGAGCCTTACGTCGGAGATAGCAATGGAAGCGTCTCCCTGGTTGGGGTCTCCTGTGAAGTGGAGCCTTTTGGAGATGCTGCCGCTGCCGTAGTAGTATGTCTGCCCCCCTGTATATGATAAGAGCTGAGATGCAAAGACAGCACTCAGTGATCTTCAAAGCAGATTTCTGCAGAGCCAAGAGGAAAAAGATAACCCACCCCCTCGGGATTAATCCATGCTAAAGTTGACCTTGTCCTTTGTCCTCAAACACCTACCAGTGTGTCTCTCTGCGTCATGTCTGGGCTGACGTTGAACCACTCGATGTCCAGCTCTCCATTGTCTCCTGGGGCAGAGGTGAACGTGCATCCCAGGTTGACTGTGTCCCACTCAGGTTTTTGAATGGTTTGTGCCCCTGAGGAGGTTATCTGCAACGCCTCTGACACATCTGATGGGCCAGAAAATTTTTTTGATCAGATCTCATAATAGAGGTGACAGTTCACCCTCCCTCTGACTTTCAGAATCATCCACCGTGGCCAAAAGACAAAACATGAAGAAACTCATTTCTCTCTCAAATGCATTAATATTTTTTTTTCCCCACTTAATGACATTCAAGCTCTGGGCCTGTGCTCGTAAACAGTCTCAGAGTGGAGTAAGACTGCTGATCTGTGTCTAATTGGCCTCTTAAGTCAAACTGAAGATTTGAGCGTTTCGAGCTGAAATAGAAGTCGTGTTTTGGTTAAAATGAGTTATGTATTAATTTAAAACTCTCCGGCCTCATTAATTGTCAGAAATGTATTGGTAAATGACGATGGAAACTGATGAGCAAACATGAAAAACACACTTGACAAGTGGCAGTTAAAATCAGTCTAGGAGCCGACACACACCCTGCTGACTCACTGTTTATGGCTGTAGAAATTAATTATTCCTGATAGCTTGTCGTTTATAGAAAGGACACGATGCTAATTATTATTATGTGGAAGAACTTTCCAACAGATCTGAGTTATTTATCTTGATAATGTAGTCATTCAACTTTTTAGATGTTTAACCCTCACTAAATATCCAAATGGAGCATGTGGATAAATCAAATCAGCTTCTCATCATTAAATCAACTAGAACGCTGTGAAAGCACTTTAATGCTGCTGTGACAAAACAAAGTATGTCAGAGGTATTTAGGAAAGCGTGTAAACGGCAGATGTGATGAAGGGAGTCTGAAAAAAGCTCACATTAGTCACTGAAATGTTTACACTGTGAAAGCCCTCCTGGGCAAAGCACTGTGATCTACAGAAGACGTGTTTCCTATGTGCAGAGGCAGCTAAGCTAACTTGCCAAGTGAATACAGCCACTAAGCTTAATACAAAGAGCTGCAAATATTCAAATCCTGTGCACCTCCTCAGCAGCACAGACAGCGTGCTTGGTTATACTTTGCGTTCAAGAAAGTCACACTACAAGAACCAAAGAATCAATCAAATCTTTAAACATGAGCAACAACAGCACCAAACCACTGATCTGATGATGGTGCAAAATGAAGAATTAGGAGGTTTCAGCAGGATGAGAGTTTTGCAGGTATCTTACATGTGTACTGTTTTTACTCTACATTTCATTTAATTACACTTTCATTTTTATTTTATGCTGTTTGTCTATTCAACAGTTTGAATTTAAGACTGAGACTAATTTCTCCACTGGAGATAATAGAATTTCTCAAGGTCTTTATGTTACAAACAGAAACAGCAATTTGACCATTATCAACAGCAAAAAAGATATGGATATGTATGATATATATATGTGTGTGTGTGTGTGTGTGTGTGTGTGTGTGTGTGTGTTAAATGGGTCACTGAGTGTCTGCTATGCAATTCACTCAGTGACATTCAGATGGTTGTCTGAGAGCTTGTCAGGTTGGCTGGTCTATCACATGAATAACTGATCAGACTGAAACCACCCAGTAAAAAACAAAACACCTGTTCTGTGAGTCATCACATCTACTTTGCATGATTAGAATATTGAAGTCAGATATTAGAGCAGTGAAGGGACAAATGAGGTCAATCAGAGAAGTGTCAGCTGTTGTAGTTGCTTTGGCCTGCGATATGAAGTTAGACTCACCTGCCCCCAGCTGGATTGTTAACAGAAACAGCACAGCCAACTTTAGCTTCACCACTGCCACTACCGACTCCATTATGACCCTGAGAGCAAATAAAACATGAAGTGAAGAAATTACTCTCATAACGTCCTCTCAGCAACTGTCTGATATTTTTTTGTCTCTTATTTGATTTCATCCAGGTGAAGAGGTCTGTGACAGCATTTTTGTCACCCACCTTTCTCAATACAGTCATATTAAATCTAATATGCACCCTGGGCTGTGAATGTGAATATGTGAATATCAATGAAAACAAAAAGTACTCACACAAACTGTTTCTGTCTTCAGCCCACAATACAGAGAAAATTTTATGGAGTTCTTTAGAGCACTAAAGGAGTAAAGGGAGAAATAAAGTAGCTCTGACATACCTTAAAATGAAGAAATAATCCAAAGTATGTGCTTCAAGGCCAGTCAGTGCTTCAGTACTGGTGAAGCTTGTTTGTTTTGCTCTCAGGTGAAACTCGGAAGCAGTAAGAGTGGCCCCACCCTCTCTGTTCATAGTACAACTCTAGGCCACTCCTAAAGTTGGAAACATGTCAAACCTAATGCAGTATCATATAAAAGGTTTTGACTATGGAAACTTGTGTCCTTGGCTCTGGAACATGATTTTATTTATTGAAAATAAGAATCAGAAATCAGAAGAATATGCTTTTCTTGGTCTTAGTGTGATAGAAAGTATTTTATATATTTAAAAAAGGAATCAGAAATCAGAAGAATTGGGTTGTCTTGGTCCAGCTGGAGATTTTTCACAGAATAAAAATAAGAATCAGAAATCAGAAAATAACATTTTATTGGTCTTACTGTAAGAGCATGTTTTTACATGTCCAAAATAAGAATCAGAAAGAGTTTCTGTGGTCTTACTGTGGTAAACATGTTTTCTAATCACACATCTGTGAACAGTAGCTGATGACAGAGATGAATGATTAACCTCACTGTGTTATAGTTAAATAACTTATTTTGCTGTGTGCCTTTTTTTTTTTTTTAAGAAATGCAGGTCAACATATCTTGTTGTTCAGTCATAATGCACATCATGACTTCTGCAGCTGTGCCTCAATAAAACAAGGTGTTTTCAGGATTTAATGTGGTTTGGATAAAACAGAATTTATTTCTCAAACTAGTGTTGTTTTCAAGGGGATATTCTTCTCTAAAGTAAAGTAACCTTTATATTTGAGAACACAGCTACATTTCCTCCCAACCCTTACCACGACACACCCTCCGGACACACCCATGGAAACACACTCTTTATTATTTTTATTCACAAAGGGAGGGATGACAATGAAATGTGTGTTGATTTGTGCATCAGTGGCAACATAGTGACAGAGCTGAAAACTGCAGCACAACTGCTGCAGCACTCAGGCTGTAAATTACATATTTTTATGATTCATAAATAGTCTGAGTTATATGAACCAAGTCACAAGTTCTTATCAGCTGTGAATGATTTACCAACATGGAGAGTTAAATGGAGTTACATGGAGTGACTGGTCATTGTTTTTTTTGTTTCTTGCATAAATGCATCACCTGAAAATCTCAATGTGGCTGATGATCCAAAATTGAATGGAAAGACATTTTCAGTGAAGTTAGATAGGCTGGTGAAATTATCCAGTATTGACTGTGTGAGAGAGTACAGTATGCAATGTGAGCGTGGAGCATGACGTTAGCCATTAGGAAACTTAAGTGCTGGGTTAATGCGATCCTGGCAATAATGTTCATTAAGGAGATGAGCAAATTTGTAACACTCAGGATGAAACATGATCAGCAAGCAAATTTGAGATCAGCACCACCACCTCTTCTGTTGCACCAGCTTCTTGCAGCGTGCATGAGTGACAGCACGTCTATAAATCTCTGTTTTCATGAGTGATCCTGCAAATGTTAGGGTATGTGTCAGGCTGAGCACTGTGGTTGCTTTACCAGCAGGTGGTTAATTGCCCCACTCCTACCCTCTGGTGTAAGAGGAGGATCTGGCACCGGAGCTGAACAGACTGTGTGACAGGACAAGGCGGGACCGAACAGACAGTACTGGGACACTGCACAGGACCACCATTAAGACTGAAGGAGAGAGAGTGTGAACAAGCATGATGAATGCACGTGACCACTGACCTGAATCTGCTGAACTTGTTGCATCTCATTCACAGTGCCCTCTTTGTTGCCCTTTGTGTTCTTAATTAGCCTACCAAACTTGGTAGATGTGAAGTAGCCAAACTGTGGCTTTGTCTTTACAGCCAAGATTTGCTATAACCCCCATCTATCTTCCCAGATTTGGCAAAGGTAGCCTAATCACACCACAGGGTAGCAAACAAACCACCTTGACAGATGTCCAAATTACAAGTAAACAGCCTAGCAGGGGAGGCAAACAAATGACCTAAGCATGGGAGAGGAGAGGCGACAGAGAGGCTGGGCTTGCCAGCAGCCATACTGAAATAGCACGGCAGTGTGAGTCACGGTGTGTCAATGTCAGGGAGCCAGTTAGACACATATATTCGTCTTTTTAAGGTGGAACGCTACCGGGACAAGGATGGCGCTTCTGGCAGAGGGAGGCAGTCAGCCCCTCAAAGAGCTACGTGAGAGGAATACAGCCAGCACTCTGTGGGACGCACACAGTATTCACGACCCCCTGAATCTCTGCAATTAAATGTCCACTGTTGACAGCGAAATTGATTTTTTGTCACCTTTACAACAATCAGTTGTTATTTAAAGATGCCTCAACCATCATAAACATACAGCCTGGGTGCTGTTAGCTGGACCATACAATAATGAGAACAGGGTTGGTTTCATTTTAAGTGTTGCTAACTGTTGTCTTGTTATCCAGTGAAACTGGTATGATTACTACTCCCTCTCTCCGAGCAGAGCAGATTTTCAGTTGCTCCTGCCCTGCATGCTCTCCATGTGCTATGCTGCAGAATAAATAATAAAAAGGCAAATGGAGAGATTCCTCCCAGCCTCTTCAACTCTTTATCTCAGCACTGAGGAAAGGGCACATCTACCATCAAAGCATGCTTGAATGATGCTGGACACAGCAGGACAGAATCCCATTGGTTGCCTACTATGCTTCCATTCTCAAGCATTAATGATATTGAAGCCAGAGAGAGCTAGTGACAGTATTATCATGACTTTATTTCTATGTCTACAGCATTGACAGGGGGTGTTCAGTGAAATGAGGACAAGAGAGAGAAGGAGAGGGAAAGATTAACTTTGACTTGAAAACATAACATCCCAGACTACCTGGGCTGTGAAGGGGGAGCTGGGTTACTACATCAAATATACACCAAGTAAACAAACACAGAGTGTTTTTGTGCCAGCAAATCACTTCCCTTGTGAATGTCTGTCTGCATGTGGACAATTATCGTCAGCAGACAGTCTATCTAACGAGAACGTGTGCCAAAACGTTATCCTGTCCGTGCAGACGAAACACTTCCTGAGGACTGAAATTAAACAGGTGCTGTTAAATCCACTTGAAACAAGACAAGGCTTGTCGGTCTTGCTTCATTTACCGTACACTCTTCCTCTGGCTTGCCTAAACTTCTAACCTCTGAACATGAAAAGGTAGAGCTCTATTAGAAATTCTGTACATAAAGTAGAAGAGTAAATGGGAATTTATTATGTATTTACTACTCCATCCCTCCCTCAGTTCAGGAGCTGCACACCCACATATTCCCCTGCACACACACAAGCACACACACGCACACACACACAGCCTCCAGCAATATGAGCATAGACGGTGGACCCCATAATCCAATAAGTTGTGCTTCTTGTGCTAAACCCAGTGAAGTCTGGCACACAGAGAGAGTCCATGGAGAGTACAGTCCCCTAAGCCTCGCTTGCAGGAGTGGGATGGATACTGTATTCTCTGATAAAGAACTTCAGATCTCTCTCCCCCTCTCTGCTACTACGAAAGCTCATATTTCCCACACACATTAGGGAATTATGATATAATGATGTAATTTAATGCTGACTTCTCTTTAAAATAAGAAAAAAAATTAAGACAAAAATATTCTTGGAAAATAAAAAATGGTGATGAGAGTGAGCATGATGTTATGCTTTAGTGTTTTTTTTTTTTTTTGAATCTCAGTCAATAAAAAAAAGAAGCATTCATTAAGAAAGAATGGAAATCTCTGCAGAATTAAAACTCAGCTGAATGGATTTGAACACATACTTGGTCATGCTTGAAATCAACATAATAATTCATAGAGTAATAGAAATTTTCATCACAATACAAACAATAGTTTGTGGAATATAATTTACATTCTTTTGATGCTGTTTATTCTTGTTCAATGTCACAGCTACAAATAAGCGAACAGCTTTGCATTCATATTTGACTTCAATCAAGTAGATAGATAGATAGATAGATAGATAGATAGATAGATAGATAGATAGATAGATAGATAGATAGATAGATAGATAGATAGATAGATAGTATGGTCACATTCAGGGTTCAGGGCACAAGACAGTTTCAGTTCAAGAAAGAAGAACTTTAATTTACAAAAAAAAAAAGAAAGAAAGAAAGTCAAACACCAAACTTACTTAGAATTTGCTCTTTAGACTGGGGAACAAGTATGCGGAACTGGCCAGTTGGGAACCAAAAAAGAGAAATGTCCATAAACTAACCACCCATGACAACATGGTATACAACAACAATGATAAACAACAATGAACAATGATATATATATAAAAAGAAAAGATCATGAGGCAAACACTTCTACCTGAGGTCCAGAAAACAGGCCACATAACTGTCCAAGCCATAATCAATATGAAAAGGAAATAAAATTAAAAACTAATCCAAACTGCAAATGAAACGAACAGGACAATATGTACATACAACTGATAATGGCCTACAAATCAAGCACGGTTATTCGAATGTACTAAAGCCAAGTAATTTCATTTTGAAGGCAAATTAATACAGAGAGAGAGAGAACCGGGACAACGGAGCAGTTACAGGAGTGGACGGGCTTATTCCCACACAAGGGAAGGGACGCGCAACTTGGTGGATTTCCAGTGGCGCAGTCCTTCTCCCACAGTACCTGCAGACGGCCAGAGGATCGTGCGCCACACCAGCCTGCAGCCACCCCACGAGACACGAGGAGGCGAGAAGAGGGGGAGGGACTAAGGTGTGGTCGCACCTGTTCTGAGTGTGGGTGGAGGGCTGGCGCAGTGCCTCACAGCGGCAGAGAGGGAGACGGCCTCCGGCTACAGGAAGTTTTGGTCTGTGACATTTTCTTAGTGGAGCAGATATAAACATGTGTTGGGACAAATCACTGCAATGTCAAGTCGCTGGCACTATATCAAGATGACATCGACAGGTCTTTTCACTTTCTAAGAGCAGGAACTCAACAGATGGGTGGCGTGCACGGCAGCGAGGCACCATCTTGGTTTTCATTTCAACACTGTATCAACAGGTTGGAGTGGATACACGGCTTGGCTCCACGTGAGATGTGAAACTGGTTCTTCTAGTGATCACCCGGTTACAAACTGTTCAGATGCAGTCTTGGTAACTAATAGATAAGATAACAGACTTGTGCAGGGGGTTAACTTATAAGGTGGTGTAAAAGTGTAGTAAATCTGTTTTAAATCACTGTTCCTCTCTGGGAAA
>OMNW01035175.1:48527-67699 GCA_900303245.1 Selene dorsalis | reverse complement strand
AAACCCCCCCCCCAAAAAAAAAAAAACATCCGTGATGATGGTACAAACAACATCTGTCCAAGTGGGTCAGCAAGTCAGTAGGACCTGTACAGGACTGTCCCCATTTTATTTTATACATTGAAATATTGGATAATTGATTGATTTATTGATCACTCAACTGGAAATGTTCCTCTCCAAACAAATTTTAACCACATTAAGAATACTCTGCTATGGAAAATCCAGGCCAGAAGCACATTTACACTTAGTTATTGGATCAAACCAGCTGCTGCTTGCTGGGTCGACTGATGAGAGAGCAGAGAGTTATCAGGACGGTTCATGTTAGAGGAAACCGTAGTCACATGTCTGAGCCTCAGTCAGAGCCAGACTGGAGAATATGTTGAGGAGTTTGTTGGGACCAAATCAGCGAACAAACAGACATGAGAACAGTGAGCTTGTTATTTGTTTGTGCTGTTTGTGAGCTTGTAATTGGCAGGAGCTGATACTGTGTCATTGGCTGCGGTAATAGAAACTCTCACTCTGTGCCGACAAGGTCTGAGTGACCAGTGGCAGAGCAGAGTGTGAGGATATGGTCAGTGGAGGAAACATCAGAGAGATTCAGCCACATCAGTCGGACCCAGGTGAAGACGCACACAGTGTTTGTGCTATGTGCATTTGTGCTAAGCTTACTTAGTCTTGGGTTTATTTTTCCTGCCCCACATCCCTGCTAGTTGATGAGACTGGCTCCTATAAAATAATGGCTGTCTGACTCCATTTTTATGAGACTGTCATTTGTTTCTCTGTGGAACTATGCAGTCATCATGTGGACTGATTATTTCACTCATGCTATGTCTTAAACAATATTAAAAAACATCATGGACATGTTAACAAGGTTAAGATGTTTTCATCAGAGCGGGGCTTTAAGTGTAACAGAAGAAGAAGAGTAAAGCCTCGGGCTATAAAATCAAAAGAATGAGCTGAAAGATGCAGAAATGCTCTGTGAAGCTTCTGGGAACTGCGACGCCGGATGACAACCCTCTGTGGGTCTGTCATTATGAGTGACCTTTTACATTACACACAGTCGTTTGATCACTTGTTAATATAAAAATATTGAGTAGAACAGTTTTAACATATTATCAATCCCAGCCTTATCCTGTCTGTAACATTAAATCAAACTGCAAACCATAAACCAGCCTGTTAAGAAGCAAGATCAGGCCAGAAGACATTACAGAATGACCTCACACACTCTGAAGGTCTAAAACACTCTCTCGCTCTCTCTGTCTCTCTCTCACACACAAGCAAAGCCACCCACACCATCTATCCAGATGAATGAGTGGTGTGGATGGACTGCCTGCTCCTAACTGAGCTGACAATTCGAAATGGACGGGAAAAAAAGAGAGTTTTGAAGCAACTCTGGTATGGCAAAGACAAAAATAAATCAGACTGAAATACTCAATTTGCAACTTGCACTGAAATGTGGATTCCAACTGGAGGAGCTCTCGCTTTACTCCAGTTTGGGCACACAGATGACTAATCTCACACAGTTCAACAGGGATTAGGTGGGCAGCAGCACCGCTGGCCAATCTGTGCAGTTTTCCACTCCATTGTTCAAATGAATAGTTGGAATCAATAGTGCAGGTTGGAGAAACAGGTGATGGAAAATAACATAGCACAGCTTTAGTTGGCAAAAATATTCCTCAAAATAAATGATCACCCATTGTTTTTCTAGTAATCTGAAGAAAATATTTATATTTTAGACAGGCTGCTGTCCGCAGATGTTACTCTTTCTGTCATGTCCATCAGACTAGAGACTCTCATTAGAGCTACAATTCTCCCACAGGTTGGAAGAAGCTCTGTGTGTGTTGTATCCTGTCATAAGGCTTTGACAAGAACACGGCGTCTCATTTGTTATGCAGTTGTTGTGTAGAGGATAGTTCAATATCCATAGTGTGTGTGTGTGTATGTGATAAGATACTGTATGCTTGAACAGCCGTGTGAGTCAATCCTCATCAAGATGTTTAATGAGTGTTTTAATGACTCACAACGGAAATTAGCTGAGAGGCTTGATAAGGTTATAAACTTAGAAAGAAAGGTGGACAGAAATGTCCAGCTGTTTGAATCTGACTGTTACACATCTTATTGATGAATCTTTGCCTCTGCCGTTAAAGACTAATCAGTATAGATTTGATATTTTATTATGCTGCATCAAACATTTGTCCAGGTGAGAGGTTACACACTGTGCATTAACTTTGGTGATTAGTCTGTATAGTGGACCATTTTATCACTTGTGCAAATATATACATACAAAAATGCTCCTCTACCTATGCTTAAATAATTTTACATACAAATTTAATTAGATGGGTTTAGTTTAATTATACATGTATTGTATGTAGGCCTGATTTTTAATCAGGACTTAGTAAACAGAAGATTCCTCAACCATGCTTTATTTAGTTAACATATCTGCAGCCTATTTAATGCACAGTTTAAATTGAAGTCTGGTGATATTCCATATTTGCCTTATTATAAACAAACACTTGTCTGTGTTGCCAAAGCCTGATAAAGCTATTCTTCTTTGCTATTGTTGTCTAAAAACATATTTGCGCTGGGTGACATGTTCCTTTATTATAATAAATAAGGGAACTTTTTTTCTTTTGAGTCAATCCCACATACACTGTGTTGGCACTGTTAGAAGTCAGTAGAGCTCCAGATCTACTGAACAGCATCAACTCCTATCAACTGCACTTTTTTGATTAATATAATAAGAATTACAGGCAGTTTTAGGTCACTATCTGGCCTTTTCAGCCGTGTTAGCATCAGTAGGAAAGGCATGTCAGTCTTCTGGCTACAGGATGAATCTTAATGACGCTGGTGATCCCCTGACTTTTCCTCTAGCAGCACCATGAGGATGACATTTGTGGTTTTGCGCAAAATCTCTTCTCAACAACTATTTGATGGATTGCCATGAAACTTGGCTCAGACACTCATGTTGCCCACAGCATGAACTGAAATACTGTAAGCCCATTAAAATATGAGTGTTTAGGGCCAGACTACATGGGTTTGTGTTATTGGTTCAACTCCTGGCCCTCTGGACATTTACTGCACCTCCTTATGCATGTTTTCTGTATGTCCTCATTATCTCTACAAATAAAGGCTCCCATATGGCTGCAAAATGTTGGCATGCTAACACTAAACTAAGATGATGACCATGGTAAACACTATACATGCTAATTATCAGCATATTAACACACTGGCATTAACATTTAGCTCAAAGCAATACTGTGCTGAAATACAGCCCAACAGAGCTGCTACCATGGCTGTAAACTTTACAACTGTATCTGAAACAAAAATAGCTTCTGTAAAGATCTGACAGTCACAGAAATGCCAGAGATGTCAAAAAAAGAAGAAGCTATTTTTTTACGAGACAGAAGTGATAGCATACCATGAGTTGTATAACAACTGACGGGAACGTTACACTGTTGTAAATATGCAGATCAGTGCAGCTACTAATTTATGAATTTATTACATAAACATGTTTTATTTATTTGAATGCTGGGTTTGAAATTCAAATACACATTGTAGATGTCATGTACAGACAACAGCATGTTAAAAAGTTATGGTAATATTTCCTACAACTCCCAACAACTTTTAGATGTTATCTTTTAGATGTTACTGACACAGACATGTCAAACACACACATTTCAGCAAAGACATAATGTCAGATAAGCTGCTGTTCTCACATGCAAACCTGCATATTGCATGCCTGGATTCAAATAAATAAATCAATCTGTTTAAAATGTTAAAATATCTTCCGAGTGTAACCAGGCAGAGCAATTTACTATGACAACACTCGTTGCACATCACTAGACAAATTAGCATATTGTAGAGATGACTGCATTGAGGACAAAATGCATGAATATTGCAGCAAGATTTTAATAAGAAATATTTACATATTGCATAAACAATTAAAATGGAAATCATGTCGATTGTACCCAAAGAAAATAATACCATAGTTACCCCACAGTAACAGGGGGTGGTATTTTGTGTGATTAGGGCACTGAAATCAACAAAAAGAAATTCTCATCAGTTAACCACTTCTTAATTCATTTACAATTTGTTGTCACAGTAATCACTAGACTCATGATGATCAGCAAAAGCTCACTCCTGTGTTTGAGAAGCTCAACACCTGACATATTTCATAGCAACGCTCTCATTCATAAATATCAGGAGTTATAGATTAGACTGCAGAAATACAGAGCAATCATTACTTCAGCTGATTACTGTGTTATTGACCTTGATGTAAGCACATAGCCATACAGCATGAAAAGCACTGAATTACAGCCTCACAGGTATATGACTCTGCCAAGTTGTCCAGTTCATGTGTCACTTCTGGATTTACGGCCAAAGCATGTTTTGATCACTGTGACCTTTGACCACCACAACCTAAATAGTGCACCTTAGAGTCCAAGTGAGGGCATGTGCCAAATTTGAAGACATTTTCCCAAGTTGATAGCACATGAATGAAGCCAAAATGTGTTTTATGATGTAAAAGTGACCTTGACCTTTGACCTTTGACCACCAGCTCTTATCAGTTCTTCCTTTGGTCAGAGTGAAAGTTTACAGCAAATCTGAAGAAATTCCCTCAGGGTGTTTCTGAGCCATCCTGTTCACATACAGGACAGATGGATGGACAACCTGAAAGCATGACGCCTCCAGCTCTGGTTGTCACTGTGCTGCAGACAAAATGATCCATATCAAATCACAGTAGCTCTCACTTAAGATACATGATCACTTGCAGCTTTTACAATGATCAGTACTAGAAAGATGTCGTCCTTCTGCTGTTACAAAGAAAACCTGAAAACACATTAAAAATTAAAATTAGTCTGTGAGAACAACTGTGATGAATGATGATTGGAAATCTCTGGATTGTCACACCAAGGGCATCAATCATGTAAATACAAGATTGTTCTGTTAGTCAACAGAAATTATTTGTCAAGGGAGTTCTGCCATCCCATTGGCCAAAGCGTGCGAGACATTGCGGATGGATTCATAGAGGACGCAGCTATATGACAAGTCTTTCAATTCTCAAGCCAAAAAGATGTCAGATTACAAAACAGGATTATCATGACACTACTTTTCATTATAATATTCATCCACTTGTGCTGATGAATCTTTGCTCTAATTAGCAAACAAGCTCTGCTGAAAATGTGGTTTTATTATTTATGCCACACGGTCAGCTGTGCCAGACCGATGCGGATGTTGTCAAGGCTCTGTGGTTTGCCAGTAGAGGCCAATAGATGACACAGAAGAAGAATCTGCTGCAGAGGGATCAGACATGGCCCTGTCTGGGAAATCCCAGGCGTCACAAGTGGCAGGTTGTTAAAGGCAGTCAAACCCCAGTGATCCAACAGCAATCTGCCACCCATTCATTCCTGTGTAACCTATGTTTTTTTTTCTGCCCTTTAACAACCTTCACTGTGGAGTCTCTGTAGTAATAAAGATGGCTTTGGTACTTTTTATCTTTATTAGGGCGGTTCAGAGCACCATGGCACTGGATGCCTCTGCTGTGCTAATGTCACCATCATTCATGCAGTAGCAGAGAAGCCCACAGCGTTGAGCCTGAGGGACTTCTGTCAAAAGGGGGCCCTAAGCAGAAAAAACTTAATAAGAGTAATATTTTACAGCCATTTATAATGACAGCTTTTGTGGTTTTGCTCTTGAATGCAGTAACATAGGAAACACAACACTTAGAGGCAAATATATTTTAATCTGAATGTGTTGTTTCCGAGTCAAGTTTAGTACCTGATCTACTTCCAAATGTTTATTTATATTGTGTTTCATTTACTCTTGGATTTGAAATTGCAGTAACAACAACAGAAAGAGCCCGATGTGTTCATCTAACATATTTTATTTATTACTGTTATTTTTTGGTGTCGAGTCAGCTCGTCTGTCAGTCACGTAGGCTCCTGTCAAATCACAAGACTGTCTTTGAGCGGAGAGCGAGGGGTACGCATATTGTTTGTGTGTGTGGGTGTGTGTATTATTATGTGTGTGAGGCTACTGCAGAGTGAAAATGTTTTTTCGCACAACTGAGTGACTTTCTCTTCTTACCTCCGAAGTGGATCCTCGGTGGACACCACCACGGTGTCGTTATTATAGGTACTATGGTGATGTTTTATTACTAAGGAAAGTACAATATGACTAGGTGCGCTGCTTATAAATCTTATACATTTAATTGTTGTTGACTTTTCATTGATTTCCCTGGTGTGAGAGGCAGAGCTGTTGAAGATTCAGGGGAAATAAATCAAAGAAACAATGAAACAATGTGGTACAATCTTAAAAGAAAGTGCTATATTAATGTTACATCATACAGTCTACACGAACATTTATTAGGTACAAGACAACTTCATCTCAGCTCTCAGTGTGTCCCTACAAGTACTATAAATATTACTTCAGGCTCTAAACGTAGCAGACATTTTGTCAAAAGGAAGTAAAGTTGCAGCTTCAAAAGGTCAAGCTGGTGGGTTTATGCTTTGGATGATTTCCTGACATTAACCAAAGCTGCTCTGAGGTCTCTTATCATGCATGAGAAACTTTGTAACTCATGAAATGTAATTTGTCATACAGGATGTTTCTCGTGCCACACAACACAACACTGCTGAAAGGTTTTACTGTAAAAGAAGGTCATTTTATTGTGAAAAACCTTGTGAGTCTGGAATCATCACGTGAACAACACATACTGACAGGAAAGGACCACACAATGACTACATTTGCTGACGGATATAAATTTCTACCTCCTACTGCTTTTACGCGAAGTGCACAGCAATCTAAATTTTTTCTTTCTCATTAGGCATCCTGTATATGTTCAAGTTTCAGGTGAGTAATGAATTGGAAAGATGAAAGGGAGAGAATATATTATCATACAAAATCATTTTCTTGGAGGTGATTTCAGAATTCTTTCTTGTGACACTCAAGCTACTCTAAGTGTCCTCTTGTTGGAGCAGTGGTGTTACTCAGAGAACAGATTGCTTTTACACCACTCAGAGGCCTTTCTGACCAACACCACCACTATATGACTAATTTTTTTCCTCTGTCCTCTAAGGATTTACTGGGACACGCAGCAAAAGCTATAAAGCATTAGTATTCAAATGAATTTTACAGGTGACATACAGGGCACAAAAGGTGGGATAACAAAGAAATCCTATTTTGGAGCACAGGATGAGGACAACTTCCTTTTCTTTTTTTTACTCAAACTGTGACAACTGTCTTTGAATGCCTTCATACTTCACTGACTCTATTTGCAGCTGACGTTAATCATTTGAATTTAACAGCCTGGAACTCATTATTTTGACGAGCTTAAAGGTACTACATGTTGGATCCTTAAATTCATACAAGAAATGTGATTCCTGTAGCTGTTAAAAAGGAGAAAGAGAAAGAAAGACAGAAAGAAAGAGTCTATATAGTGAACTCATTTTTTCCAATTTTAACATCTCAGACTTGATCATCCTTGAAGAAACCCCTTCCAGTGCATGGTAGGCTGATAAGAACAAAAGCAAGAGGGAGTGAAATGATGAAATATGCTCATAACATAGAAAGGAGCTAAAGGCATTCGGACAACTTTGAAAGCATTAGCATAACTGATTTGCTCATAATTATTTCAAAAGTAATCTCTGGTCAAAGGAATTGTTCAACATTTTGGGAAATTAAATTTGTTGCCAAGAGTGAGATGAAGAGCTCAGTACCACTCTCATATCTGTGGGCCTCACTAAATATGAAGCTACAGCCAGGAGCTGCACATGGTCAACTTAGCTGAGCAAAAAGACAGCAAACAGAGAAAGAGCTAGCCATGTTCTGTGCAAAGGCAACCAAATTCACCTACTAACATATCAAAAGCTAGCTGATAAGCATAATATAATCAGGTTATGTGAGATAATCAATCAATCAAGACGGGAAATAGGAATATCATCCCCACCGTTATGGCTTTCTGCTTTAGATTACTTATCTAATAAGTGGAAATCAGGCCATGAGGTAAAAAAGAAAACATGTATTTGAGGCATTGACAATAAATCTCCTACCATCACTGCTTTAAATATGCCTACCTTTCAAAATACCAGCATAACCTTTGGCAAAGATGAGCAGAGCGTTGCACGCGTTACCCCAGAAAAGATCCCCAGTGAGAGATGTAAATCAAAATTTCATGCCTTCTAGTGAGGGCTGAGCGAGTTACCCCACACAGTCAGTTTACAGGGAGCACAGAGAAAGAATACAGTACCTCTAGATGTTTCCAGGCATGATTTCACCAAATCTGCTCCTTTCATCTGCTTCAAGTGCCGATTAGCTCAAAAAGGCGTCTTTCATTTCTTGGAACATCTGTGTGTGTGTGTGTGTGTGAGAGAGAGAGAGAGAGAGAGAGAGAGAAAGAAAGAGAGACAGAGAGAGTGTGTCTGTGTGTGTGTGTGTTTTGTGCGTTTTCTTTTCTCAAGATTTTTCCATTGAACTCTGCTCCTATTTGTGCATTGTTGTAAGTCAATACTGTGCAAAGCCATCATTTTTCAACCTAACAACTATCCTAAATAATGATCTGCAAGATACAGACCACAGCTCTCTAATCAGCATTCTCTTCTATGCTACATAACACCAAAGCATTTCAAAACATAGCAAATTGCTTTTCATCAGTCACAATATGACAAATCAAACACTAATTACAATATCTGACAAAATCAGATCAACAAATCATTTGTCGTGTTCATATTACATTTTTCGGGCGGCCTTGCAGATTTTTCTACCGGCCCTAAGAAGAAATTCATCATATATGATAGTGCTAGAAACTAAATATATGGATATAAATTCTTTTGGCAGTATGCCTCCATGCCTGCCTGGAGGATGAAGAAAGCCTGAGTCATATTGAGAATGTGAGTTGTGGGGGATCATAAATCCATATCACAACGACCTTTGACCAGACAGAAACTTCAGACATACTACGGACGAGATGTGTGCACATGTTCATGCCCGTGCCTGATAACGAGGAGAACGAAGGTAACGTCTGTTTACTTTGCCAGAGGCCTGAGAGGACAACTGACAGCTGTGCTATAAATGTGTGGTGGGCGTGAACTAAGCAGTGGATTATTGTTTTCAACAAGTCTCACACAGGGAAAAACACCTTTTTCAAAGTTCTTAGGTGCTAGCACCAGCACAGTCTAATCCTGCGTGATTTAACACATCCACATATGTCCCCTGGCACAGGTTAGTTTTCTCTCGATACAGCAGGAGAGTGGAGAAAAAAGAAAAGAAGAGGCATAAAGAAAAGGAAAGACGGGAGGGGGAGAAGACAGAGCAAGGTGGGTGATATCTTCTTAATAGCATATATGCCTTGACCCGAAACACCCACTGTCTCTGCCTCTGTTCTTGCTTTTTTTCACTGCACATGAGCAATATGTCAATTTGTCCAGTTGACACTCGAAGAATGGCATCGCCCACATGGGCTCCACTTGCACTCAAAGCAGACACAAGACGGCCTTCTCTGAGTTTGAGGTGTGTAACACACATGCAATCAATAGTGTTGTCAATACCAGAGTGCCAGGAGAGGATAGAAGTAAAGAGAGCCAGAAAACAAGACACATAATGGGAAACATGTCAGCTCCGTTCGCATGCAGCAGCAAATCAAATGAAATGTATTAACATCTTGAGCACAATGCATAGAGTGAGAGTGATTTCTTCTTCACCATGTGATGCAGCAGTCATCGATTTTCTCATCACACACACAATTTTTCCTCAATTGTCAGTGTTTCTTTTAATTATACAGTCATTATCACACAGAATGCCTAGTACCCATATTATGTCTTTACACAAACAATGCATAATCATAATGATAGGAATAATCAATACAAAATTCATTATGAAAATTGACTTCATCACTTCTGCTGGACCTGACAGATTTTTACAACTCAGAAAATATCAATCCTGAGATTAGACTCATAAGTTAGTTTGTGTGGTTCATCGCACAGTGAACCAAAATGCATATTTTTCTGTCAATTAGAAACAATTGTTTTAGGAGCGAGAGAAGAATCTTAAGTAAGGAGAAGGAGGAATTCATGCAATGGACCTCAGGACAAGATTCTCTCTTCATGATTGTTCGCCATTTTTTGTGGTAGTGCTTCTTCTAATCACTGCACTACAGTGGTGTACCAAATGAAAATCAGGCTAATTGGACAAACAGTGTTTGTAACGCTTTAGCTGTTTAACTCTTCCAATCAGAAGTCAGTAAATAATCAAGTCATCGCCATGACGCACTCAAACATACACATACACTCAAAGATGCACACATACAATACACTCTAAATGCTTTACAAGCTACATAGTTTAAAAAAAACAAAACTAGCAAGTAAAAAGTGGCTTTGTTGGTTTGTATTTGATGGCGATCTAGGTTGACTAAGAATACGGTCAGTCTCTACAGAGCTGACTTCTACTGTGGCCTAGGTCCCAGTGTTACGTGAAGTCGTACACAGCTAACCTGGCTGACCCTGCCACTGTCCTCATGTCAGTCAGGGTGATAATTAGCTCTCTCCAAATATATCCCTCCTTTCCAGTCTTATTTTCTGTGCACATAATTATATTGTACTATGCCCCCCAGTATTTTCTTCAGTGCTGCAGAATCCATCATCTCACATTAGAGATAAAGCCACGTAATCCTGTGGAAAATTGCACTTTATGTCTCTTAAAGGTGGAGTGAGCAGCTCAGACCTCACATTCTATGGATCCTGATATGGTGCATGTGCACGGCCTCGTCTCGTTCACCAAGGAGTCCATAGTCTCTGAGTTTGAGTGGTAGCTCAGATAGTACTCTTGCAACTGTGAGTTAAGATCCTGCTCCTGCTTGCGGGCCTTTTTCCTGCGCTTATGGTTGACTGAGTGCTGCTGCAGCTGCCTCATGGTGTTGGGGTAGTGCCTCCATGAGACATAAATAACCAGGAGGATCAATGACACTGACAGGAACAGGGCTACGCTGCCTGCAATGATTTTATGGAAAGCCATATGTTCAAACTGAGGCTCAGGGATAAATGATGTTGGGGGTTCAGGGGAGATGGGTGTTGTGGAGCTCATGGTTGTGGACTCTGTTGTCTTTTGGCCTGTCCAACTAGGATGGACTGGTGATGGCGTTAACCTCTGTGCAGGGGACTCACTATGAGTCAGGTCTGTAAAACCAGAGGGAGAGGGGTGAGGTGAGACATTCACAACTTGGGCTGGTGTCAGAAGGATAAGAGCCGTGGTCGTGAACACATTTGACATGGCCACACACGTAGAGTGGTTTCTCACTACGTCAACGACCCGTTCTCCCTGCACAGACTTGGGGCTGCTGCATATCATGCTGATGTCTTTGGAGTCTCTGAAGGTTCTGAGCCATGTCATGAGAGGGCAGATGCTTGGGCTGCAGTCCCAGGCGTTACCGGCCAGGCTGATGGTGGTCAGGGAGGACCACGCTGCCACAGCCTCCACAGGTACACTACTCAGCTTGTTTGATTCAAGATTGAGTATTTGTAAGTTTGGCATACACTGGAAAACAGCTGGGTCCAACATTTGGATTTCATTCCCTGACAGATCCAATTTCTGCAGTTTGTGCCAGGTCCAGGGCACGCCTTGACTGATGGATCGAATGCGGTTCCACTGTAAATAAAGAGCTTGGAGGTCGGTAAGGCGTGGAAAAATAAAGAAGTTAATCCTGGAAAATTGATTGTGCTCTAAATGAAGCTCTTTCAACTTGAACAGGCCTAAGAACGTTGTACGAGTGAGGCTCCGCAAGCGATTATAACCCAGGTCCAGAAACTCCAGGCTGCGGCATTCCAGAAAGGTGCGAATGAAGATCTGTCTCAGTCCATTGGAGCGAAGGTGGAGATTTTGAAGCTTGCGCAGACCATAAAAATGTCCTGGTTGCAGATATTGCAGTTGATTGTAGGATAAGTCCAGATTCCGTAGGTTGGGTATAGCGCTGAATGTGTTATTGTGCAGATGGTTGATCTTGTTAGAGCTGAGAATCAGTTCCTTCAGCCTGCGCACCCCATGGAAGGCTAAAGCATCTACAGCATTGATGGAGTTGTGGTCCAAGTAAAGCCAAATGAGCTGATTGAGATGAGCAAACTGGTAGGGCAACAGAACCAGCAAGTTGTTGTAGCGCATAGACAGACCCTGGCATCCAGTGGTGATGTTTTCTGGGATGTCTTGAAAGATGCCAGACTCGCAATAAACAATCTTTCCTTCGCAGCGGCAACTGGCAGGGCACATCCGCTCCCCCTTGCTGAGCAGCAGCAAAACAGCTGCCTGCAGAAGAAGACATGATATCCTCCAGTCCAACATCACCGAACCTGTTGGGGGTAGAGTTGGGCAGAGGCAATCAAAGGGATGACTTGGCTTTAGAAAATGTGTGCTGAGAGACGTTTAAATAAGTAAAGGTGAGAAATGTCTTCTTCAAACAGGAGATCATGTAGTGAGGAGCAGTTTGGGGTCTGATGTCTGAGACACCAGACCTGCCTCATGAAGAATTGATGACACAGTCTGACGTTTGCCACTTTTAAGGTGATGTATATGAAAACATGTCACGTGAAGGAATAATTCCAAATCAATGCCTAAATGAAACAGCAGATTCTTTACATACCAGAAATTCAGTTTTGTGAAATTCAGTTTGGAAACTAATACATGTGTGAGAGGGAAACTCATCATTGCTGTCGAATGTGCTGCGAAGAGCATCAGGAGGGAGAAACTGTGCCCCAAAATAGTGGAGAAGAAGCGACTTACCCGTCTTTACTGAGGGAAGGAGTAATCCTCTGAAACAAATGGATAGAGAGCACATCAAACTGCTCGCAGATGAGGAAAATCGCAGTTCATGCAGCCTCAGAGTCGGTCCGCATACTGAGCTTCACTTATGTCTTCAATTTGAGGGAAAAATCAAACAAAAGCAAGTTTTCCGCAGCGGTCCAACACCCCCCTGATCTCCGTCTGACACTCAGAAATAGGACGCCTTCACACTTGGGTCGTAGTTGGAGACGCCGCTGTAGTTCAGCCCGCTCTGTGCGCAATAACCCATTTGAGCGCCAACAGACTGATGCACAATCCTCCTGTCCACGCAGTATCTCTCTCTCTCTCTCTCTCTCTCTCTCTCCTCCACTCCACTCCTCTCCCCTCCCTCACCCCTTTCTCCTCTCTCAGAGGCGTAGGCGTCTGTAAGTACACATAAGAGCTTATAAATATACTATATATATATATCGACCATGTCAATTCGAACAATATTTCATTAATTAATTCGGTGTTATTTAATTTTTCAGGGGCCTGTATTATTAATTATAAAGCAGACAAATTTGGTCTGGAATATGGTGTTGTTGCTCTATACTCGCTCTCTCTCTCCCTCTCTCTCTCTCTCTCTCTCTCTGTGTGTGTGTGTGTTGGCCCTGACTGTTATTTTATTTTATTTTATTTCAGTTTATTTGCTCATACTCTAAATCCCCGGGAGACCTCAGGACCACAGTATGAAGATAGTATCAAACACAACGTACTGTAATGATACACACTGCTGACCATGGTGAATATTTCCCTTATTAAAATCGAATGTTTTATAGTGGGGCATGATCCAAATCCGCTCATTAATGAATTAATTCATTAATACTTTCAGTCAGTCTCTCATAAACAACAGGACGTAATCAGGATTTTTGGTGCGTGTCTCAGTGGCTTGTTTAAGGGATAATTATGGTAACAGCTTGAAGATGATGTTGACATGCAGCATCCATCCACGCTCTGTGGCAGCAGGGGGAGTTAATGTAGATAAACAGTTAACACCTCTCAGTGTCTAGAGATGCTGCTGAGGAGGTGGCAAACAACAGGATTACTGGTGGTCAAATGAGTGGCGTTTATGAAGTGAGCAGTCAACAGACAGCAGGAGGACAGGGTGGTGGTGGTGGTGGTGGTGGGTAGGGGGACAAAGGGAAACCTGTGATTCTGTGGCTATTTCATGCTCATTTTTCACCCTTTGCTCACTCTGCCTCCAACAGACACTCACCACGCTGAACACCACAGTGTGGGAAACAGCACATTCGACTGCACAGCACTGAGGAGTCTGAGTTGTAATGTACGGTAACAGCAACCTCTTGTGCATGCATAGAGAAGTGCTCCGTGTTATGGACTGCTGACTTTGATCAACACTTCAGCAAAGATGAAAGAGAAATCGGCCTGCGGATTACACATGGTTATGACAAAGTGAACTAATGAATTCATGTCAATATTGAGCCACGAATGTGTTGATGTTGTAGGTCCGACCAGATTTTCTCTCATGCCTGTGGATTGCATTAAGAAGAAATGTATTTATAAAATCCGCTCCATGAGCGCCACAGCAAGGGGTGAATCTGAGAGGTGTGAAAGTGAGCTGTTCTGTTAAGATAATACCTCTCAGACTTATAGTAGCACATTTTTGCAATTGAGTGTCAACCAAAACCTGCTCTTTAAAGGATGTGCTGCTTCACACGTGTCTTGGGAGATCACATTAGTCAAGAGATGTGCACCTAAAGGATGGGAAAACGTGCTGTTCTACAATGACACTGCCAGGAGAGGCCACTTTGCAACGTTTAACTAATGGAACACTGTGTGGTGGTTTCAGCACAGAAAATGAAGCCTGTGGCTCTCGCTGAGGGAGGAGGTGCTGCACTGATCACTCCCAGTGATCACGTGTCATTCTTCAATCAGTTTAGCAGCAGATTCTTATCTTGTGTATGAAAATAAAGAAAATGACCGTATGCACCAGATGTATCTTGAAACTGCCACTTGACAATGACAATGTAATCAGTCTCAGACAGGTGACAGCTACTATCTTCTAACTGCCAATGACACAAGGAATATCGAGCAGTGAGAGTGGATAATACATCACGCCTTGATAGGCTGCACAAATAACCTGTTCCATTAGGAGAAATAAAAAAAAAATGACCTTTGGTAAAGTTACAGCAGGAGCTTATGGACAGTTGGATTTTGCCTTCATGTAAAGTGGCTAGTTCAAATGTGTAGTGTTATAGATATGCACTGTACTCTCGTCATTGCTGTCACTTTATCCATACAGATGGACAGATAGATTTATACTCTCCATCTTTCGCAGACCTTTTACTCCTCTCAACCCAGTTCCTAACCTCCACAAAGTGTCTGTCAGTGCAGAAGGTGCAGGCATGTCACCCGGCTAAAACCACTGTGGTAAGCAAACAGCAGATTATCATCCATGCTTCTCTTCTCAGAATGGCCTTTTAGGATATTTGAAACACCTATAACTGGGTAAAGTAATCTCTAGATAGTGATTTAAGAGGTGTGTGTGGTGTCACGGTAATCAACAAAAACCTTTTCCCTGTTAGGGGAAAGGTAAGACTGCCAGTTTGTGTTGGGGTTTCAGAGTGTTACATCGCTCATGCAAATACATGACTTTCATTCACTTGATCTCAGGTGCTTCATTAAAATTTTATTTTGCACATAAAGAACAAACAGCATGGGAACAAGCAGCCAGCACTCTGAATATAATCAACAGTAAAATGAAAGCGTAACAGAAAAATAAACATCCAGGAAGCTGAATGAGTAATAAAAAAAAATGTTACATGCTTGTTGCTTATTTGATGTGATGGTGTACCTGAATGTACTTATAAAAAAAAGAAGGAAAACATGTCATTGCTAATTCAAGAGGGACATTTTTTATGATGTGATATTTACACAGAATATTTGTGTCACACTGACAGGCATGCCATTTGGAAGATTGTTCATGTAAATAAAATGTCACAATTCAAAGCAGGTTGGAGTTTTAGCTTCAGGTGCCAGACATCTCTGGACGTCCTGCGAAACTTGATGAACTTGGTGCACTTAATGTTCTTGGCCTAGATTTGATAACCCCAGTAATCCTTGATTGTTTCTTATTATTTTCCAGCTACATTTCCTCTGTTAACTAGAAGGAATTTTGTCCACGAACCAAAATGATTGAATATTTTAATGAAACAAAATTCTACGTGGAACGGCCTGGCAAATAAATGCACCACTGAAGATAAATATGATGTGAACTTGATAAGTTTCAAATAATGTCAGACATCACTTAAAGTTTGATGATTTTCTGATCGGTAAAAGATTGCACCAAGTTTGGATTAAGGTTTGGTTATTTTTCAGATGTGCACAGGCAGTAAATTCATGTCCTGAAGTAGTCAACATGTGTTTAAGTTCTTTCATGCGTGTTTTAAGATATACAGTACCTCTTAGCCTCTCCTGCCCAGGTTAAACACAAGATGACCAATAGGACAGAACCGTGTCTTTCCATTGAACCGTGTCTTTCCAAAATGCTGTGTATCATTTGTTCTTAACTGATGCTGAATAAATGTTACATGTTACCCCCCTCTCTCTCTCCCCCATTGCTGTTGAAACATATAGGCACAAGAAAAACAACCCCTCTTGGCCTAGCAGACTATGTACGGTGGTATGCTATCATCATACATTATGCATGAGGAAATATACTAATGCAAAATATTACAAACACAGTTGCACAAGATGAGAATTTACATCTATGATTCAGGAAGTCGCTCATTTTACAGGAACTGATCAGGTATTATGATTGTTTGAGTCCAGATTTAAATCTAGAGCCCATTGTCATCATCTCTATAATACATTAGAAACCTACTGACTTATTGGCAGAAGTGTTTTTTTCCATATACATGAAAGTAGTATTTGAAAGGGTAGACAAGCAATATAAAGACTTGGTATCATCATCCTCTGTGGACTTTCACTGAAGAAAACACTCTGAGGAGAACTGGTTTAACCTTTGGAACAATAGTGTTTTAATGGTGGTTTAATGGTGGTTTCAACCACCTTTCTCTAATTAACATCCTGAATGATGTAACACCTCATGCTGGGGTTTCAGAGTATGAAATGGCCCAGAGACCGAGATGAGATGTGTGTAACACATCCTAAAAAAAAGTTGCATGAAAATGAAACAGAATATGAATCATCATCGCAAAGAACCTCCCGGGCTCTGGCTTTTGTCCAGCTGTGGTTTCTAAGCAAATATGCATCATTAAGAAGTTATTTAAATATGAATTTTGTCTTGAGATCAAGGTAAATTTTAAGGACATAATTTCACAGTCAATATATAGCTGTTGCTGTATCAAAACACAAAAAAGTGAATACAGCCTTTTCTCCTTTTCTCCTCTGATTTGCAGTAGGAATGGGGCTGGAGTTCGAGATGTTGTGGAGCAAGCCTTTTTATATACAGTCTGTGAAACCAGTCTCAGAAATATTTACCTGCAGTTTTTATATTTGTATGAGTAATTCCAGGGGTAATAGAAATTACACATTGAGAAATCAGGGTCAATATAACCTGCTTCAGCACTCTTTTAAGTCTCCCTTTGTCATAATTATTTTACTATTTATGCATTTCTACACCCCGTTTCAGTGGGATTCATTATGCTGCAAAAAAGCAGGTCCTTCCCTTGCTCTAATATTCAGGGCTCAGTCAGTCACAGACAGTCATTAAAGTTTCATAGGAAGCAATTTGGTGCCTGAGTTATTTGCAAAGTGAGGTGAGTGCATATGGTGGTACTATACCTTTGTTGTTTATGGCCCGGTTTTCTCTGTTTTTCACTACAACAGAGGGCCATTCTGCTCTCTTGTGGGGTTAATTTTTACTCGATGACACCTGAGGGAGCATTATCAAGCACCACAGACAATCATTAAAGAGTCAGCACATCACAAAATCTGGAATACAAGTCCTTTTATTTGACAAATGTTTCGACAAGCTGTCAAATCACAGTTGTTAGTCAGTGAAAAAAGCAAGGAAACATTGAAAGTGGTGAAGCTGAAAGAAGTTGAAGTAGTGATATTTCTTTCAGTGTTGAGAATTGACTATAAATATACTGTGAAACTCAATTATTGATCCATGGCAGTTCTACATTGCTTGCATATGCCACTTATACCAGATACCCCAAAAAGTTGAATGAAATGTGAAAGTGGGTCATGTCAGATTTGTTCGACAATATAAACAGACCATAGGGAATTTCCAAGAACTCAGCATGGGATGATTGCACAGCAGTTACGTGCTGTGATTTTTAACCGTGGGATTACAATGGGGGATAACAATATTTTTTGTTCCTCTATAAATCTCTGGGTATTTATTACCATATATAATCATAGATTTAACTATGCAAATCAAAATGACCAGTGGTTTGTTTGTGGATTAGCAGGAAAGAGACCAAGAGAATAAAACTCATAACAAACAGACTAGAACTGTGCAGTATATCATAAATGTTAAGCAGATTTCAACCATAAATATATAAATATGAGTGTGCAGGCCTACAGTGGGTATTTAATGGATGACACAGCTAAATGCTGTGATATTAGGCAGTATAACAGCCTGAGATTTTTCAGACTTCTAATTGATGTATGATTGTTGATCTCATAAATACTTTTAGCAGATTTCATCATATGGGGATCACATAGTGTTTGATGAATTATATGTGCATGAATTACAACTTAAGTATTCAGATTATTTTACATGCATACATACACTCCATGCTACTGTTCAAAAGCACAGATGTTCCGGCAGAGGTACAACCCCTCCAGGGGTATCTCAAGGCTCTATTCTGAGGTCATTGCTGTGTCTACTTCAATGCTACTGATAACAGAACACACTTCTTGCACACAGGTCTCATTGTACGCATCTATATAAGGGTGCTGTTAAGGTTACTGTATATTGCAAGCCTTGGAGAATCTGCTGAAATTAAGTTGTCTCTGAGATCTGCAAAGATGTTATTATTATTTCTTTTTTTATGAAAATGTGTAGGCCTGTCTGTTGTTTACCATATGATGAAACAAATGAAACTCAATTCATGTTCAGCAATGCTTGGATTGGAGTTCTCACAGAACATTATACTGCCACATAAGTGTGAACTCAAGGCTATGCTACACTGAAAGCTTGTACAGTGCGAGTAGTATTTGTCATTCTTCCAGTCACCTTGGTGAGTGTGTGTGTGCCTGTTCCTGTGTGTGTGTGTGTGGGAGGGGTGTGTGTGTGTGGGAGGGGTGTATGTGTGTGTGTGTGTGTGTGTGTGTGTGTGAGAGAGAGAGAGAGAGAGAGAGAGAGAGAGAGAGAGAGACAGATAGAGAGAGAGAGAGAGAGACAGACAGAGAGACAGAGAGACAGACACACACATACA